>SJYO01052474.1:35826920-35908165 GCA_006410555.1 Capra ibex | reverse complement strand
ATATATATAATAATATATGATATATTTAATGATATATTCCAATGTATTCATTGGAAATGTTATGTTATTCATTTTACTCCTCTTTCTGAATTGTTCTCGTGACCTAATGGATATAATTATAGTCTGTTTTGTCTGACGACTCACTTCGTGTAATGAATCCTTTTCCAGAGAAAAAAATTCTAAGTTATAAATAAATCTCAAAAACAAAATCGGACTTTTATAGAACTTGACACCTCTAGTTTGGTCAGTTAGGATTTCCTTTAGTCTGTACTTATAAGTAACCTTCCTGACTACGACTTCGACTTCGTGGTTATGAAACCGGTGGACTACGTTTCTTGACTGAGAAATATTTCTTTTCTGGGACTTCGACCCTTTCTAACTTCCGTCCTCTTCCCCTGTTGTCTCCTACTCTACCAACCTACCGTAGTGGTTGAGTTACCTGTACTTAAAGTCGTTCGAGGTCCTCGACCACTACCTGTCCCTTCTGACCACGCGACGTCAGGTACTCCAGTGTCTCTCAGCCTGTACTGACTCACTGACTTGATTTGACTTCTATATACTTTCCCAGAAAAAACTATTCTCCCTGTTTCCAAAGTTAAATAGTTCTCCTGTATTAGGATTTGTAAATACGTACATTTTTGTCTAGTAGTTTGATGTATTTCGTTTTTGACTATCTTGAAATTCTTCAATCTCTCTTACCACAACCTTAGAGATAGATGTCCATATCGACCTATAAAGGTTGTGATAACAGAGATTTGAACTGTCTTGCTGATCTCTCTTTTAGTCATTCCCATATCTTCTGGACTTCCTGCGACAGTCGTTGGACTAAATTGACTTTAAATATTTTGTGGTAGGTTGTCGGTACCTTGGAGAGGGACCGATTAAGGAACTACAGTGACTGAACTCCCGACCCAGTCCGATACCCGACAAAATAGTTATGTTACCGTGAAGATAGTGACAAGACCTTAGTAGATACTGACTGTGTAAATTAGGAAATAGTCGGAGACCCGTAAGTCCCGTCCCAATACGAGGTGATGTACTTACAGGGGTATGTTCCGGACCACATCTAGTCCAGGAGTTATTCGTCGATGGCTACCTCGGTCCGTCCTGTGGTCCGCGTCTCTCTCCCGGTGGGGTCCGACAGACGTGAAGGGTTGTACCACTGTCCAGACTGAAGGGAACCCACCCCCTGTAAGGACCTGAGTCTCGGGTTCCAAGTCGTGGTCACAAACTAAGACACCCGTAAAGGAACCGTGACACAAAGCCTTGTGTCGGTACTATTTGGGTCTTCGTCACAGGAGTCACTTCTCACAAGAGTTGGGTTCAGGGTCACCACTGTGGTCCCCGGTTCTTGTCTCTTGTCCTACTTGTTGTGTGTACCGTAAAGTCTACACTTTATTCCCAGTACTTGACCCACCGTACTTGAAGGATATTAGGGATCCTGGTCCAATGACAGGGTGTACACCTCTTTCCTCCGGACCCTTCCCTTCACTGACTTCCTCCTCCACGTCGACCGGAGTCGAGCCGGGTTACTAGTTTTCGAGGTACAGACTCTGTCGGGGACGAGACTCACGGCTCTTGTCGTCGACGTGTTTACCTTTAATGGGAGTCTTATCCATAAGGAACATCTCTTTAACAAAATAATATTAACAGTAGTACTAATAGGTAACTCAAGTTTCCTTTTTTTTTTTAGTGACCTCGTTTTCGTAAGACTATCAATGTCTAATTCTCCAACTCTTCATTAGTCCTTCCTTTTCGGGTAGAAGACAAACAATCCGAATATCTTGGTTAACCCAGAGTTATTTATTAATTGGTTACTCGGAAACCAGACCGTCAAAACGTTATCAAACTCCGTGAGACTATACGCGTACTGTCTGAATTTATAGGTGTCCCGTTTGCCCGTTTCAGATCTTTACAAAAACAAAACAACACAAATGTCCTTTCACTCCGTAAAGTACAATGTACAGGAATCTTTTTATGCAGTTACACAAGGTATGTCCGTTCGGAAGGGAGGTACTGTGTCTCCAAGAGAAAACGTGATTTGACGGACCTTTCTAGTAAAGTGCCACCCCGACCCACATGTTCCCTATAACGACTTCCTCTTAGGGTTGTGTCCCAGTTGGTGACCTGAATTATTGTAAAATTCCCTGTGGTCTCTAAAGGAACTTCCAAGTCACCATCTGGAGGGGAAGATTGTGTCCCCCACGTACAAGTTAGGGACCAGGTCCTTGATTCTAGGGTGTACGATACGTCAGTTTTATGATTTTGTATTTTGTCTTTGTTATGACATTGTTTAAGTCATTTCTGAAATTTTTTACCAGGTGTAGTTTTTTTTTTTTTTTTCAGAATTTTTCTATTTCCCTGCGGTCATGAGAACGGACCTTTTAGGGTACCTGCCTCCTCGGACCATCCGACGTCAGGTACCCCAGCGATTCTCAGCCCGTGCTGACTCGCTGAAGTGAAAGTGAAAAGTGAAAGTACGTAACCTCTTCCTTTACCGTTGGGTGAGGTCACAAGAACGGACCTCTTAGGGTCCCTGCCCCCTCGGACCACCCGACGGCAGATACCCCAGCGTGTCTCAACCTGTACTGACTTCGTTGAATCGTCGTCGTTACGGATCTTACCGGGAACGGTTGGGTAAACTTTCTTTGACGAACGGGACCCCCTCCCTCAGGGGTCAACCCTCTCGGTTGTCGTTCCCGGAGTTAGGGTGACTCTCACTCTAGGTCTCGTTCGTAGATCAGTTCCTCACCTTTGGTAGAGTGTGTGTGGGTCTGGTTAGGTCGAGTAGGGTCGAGTAGGATTCGGACAAGAAGAGATCGAGACTCACAGATAAGGATTGACTTTCTGGAATTTGGTCTCCCCGGTCGACTACCGCCCCATCTGTGTAGAGTCTCTGGTCGGTCAGACCAGTCGGACCTCTCGGTCGGTCTCGGTCTGTTCTGGTTCAAGTCGTCGCGTCAGATGGTGTTTCTCTGACAGGAGGTAATGGACCGTTCCAAAACCGTTCGACGTCACCGGTCTACCGGAAAGGTCCTTACCACACGTGACGAGAGAAGGGGACTGTAGACACGACTGGGTCCCGGTCGGGTCTCCTGAGATGGATGGCCGGGGGAGTGTCAAAGACCAACCTGAGACTGCGACCTTCGTGGTCCGTCCTCGACCCTCCGTCCCTCGTCTCCCACTGCTCCAGGGAGGGTCGCACCAGTGACGTCCGACCGGTGTGCAGGGAACCTGCTTCCACCACTTAGGACAGACCCCCGGGCGGAGCAGGACAAAGACCCTTGGTGAGGAAGCGGGGGTTCCAGACCCTACCCCTGAGATGACACGTCGGGACCAGTGACGTGGTCAGATCCCAACGGGATGGGACTGGGTGGAAAGTCTACCAGGTCACGGTAGTCGAGAGAACTGCGACAGTCAGTCTTTACACGGGAGACGGGAGACGGGTCTGACTCACTATACACAGACTCTGGTACGGGTGGAGGTAGAATCGGGGAAAAGGTTACCGGTTGGGACGGGTCCGAGGTGGGTCGGTGAAGTTTTCACGGGAAAACCGCCGGGGACACTACCACCACAGAGGGGGTCCCAGGGAGGGGTCCGGAGGACGAGGTTGTGTGAGGTGGTGGTCCGGTGGAAGGTCTCAGTCCCTACCCTGGGACGGTGGGACCGACGGGTGTCTCTTCCGCCTCAAGACCTACCGGAGGGGTGGTGGGGCGGGGGTACTCCAGAGACACTTCCAGGGGGAGGACAGTGTGTGGAACAGAAGGAAGGAGTTGTGGTCGGGGAGGGCGGGAGGGTACTGGTTGAGAGGTCGTAGGTTCTCCGGGTCCCTTCGGGTCCGTGAAGGCCTTCCGACCGACCCATAGTGTACCCGTACGGACCCTCGCCGCCGGACCGAAACCGTGAGTGCTTCCGTCATCGGTCTCGGGGAGCTCCTCCTCATGCTCGGTCTTAGCCCACGTGGTGGGCTAAGATAACGTACGGGAGTGGTGGTGGTGGGGACGGTGCGACGGATTCTTGACGCCGGTTAAGACATATCTGTCGGGTGGACCTTAAAGACGGGCACCTTTCCCTTACGCCCCAAGTCTAGAGTCGTCGAGGGACGGGTGGACCTTAGGTCTTCGGTCCATACCTCACTTCTGTCCCGACCCGGTGTCGGGGAATCTTAGTCTCTTAATCCCCCAGAGAGGGAGATTTCGGACCAAGTCCCGAGGGTGACCGGTGTGTGTCCCTCAATCAGACAGGTCTTGTCCGTGAGTGAATTTTCATGTGTGTCCGACTTCTCACCTTCTTCGTCCGATTAGGTGCCTCTGTCTTTCGTCCGCCGCCGAGTCCCGACCCCCACCCATCTTTGCCCCTCACTGCCGACTACGAATGCCCCCAGGAAACCCCCTGTGTTTTGACAGGATTTTAACTGACACTACTGTCGACGTGTTAACACACTGATATAACTTTTGATGACTTGACATATGAAACATATCACTCACTTAGAACACCCTTCACTTAATGTTGAGTCATTTCGACGATGTATTTTTCCTTATTTATTCGGTTCAAAAAGTGGATCACATAGATACACGCGTGTCTATATGTATGTATGTCTTATATGCACGTGTGTGTGTGTGTGTAAAAGAAAGAAAACAAACGGGGTTCATTACCTGATTAAGGAGTACTAGAACCTCTGTATTGGACGGGGTCACACGTGTGTCTTTGGACGAATTGATCGTAGAATGGAAAAGGTCCAATTGAATTCCCATCTGTTATCAAAAGTAGTCGCACCAGTGATGGAAGACGGGGGTAGTGTCCGTCGGATGGGGAGGTAGGGGATGGGGAGGAAGGGTATCACTCTTGTGAGTCGTCACCGACAGGACTCCCTCAGGTGACTTTGAATATCGGACAGTCTACAGCCCTCGTCCCACAGACGTGGATGATACACGGTCCCGGGGTCGGTTCGGGTAACCGTTCCTTTGACATTAATAAGGAGTCACGTTACCGATTAACATACACAGTTGAACTACCCGGTGTCTCATGGGTCTACCGACCACTCGTAGTAAAGACCCACACAGACACATTCCTGTGTATCCTCTCTAATCGAGAGTCTCCGACCTGGTACCCTTCTACAGGAGGTGAGGTCGGTTCCCCCACCCGTAGTAGGTTAGGAAGACTTATTTTCCTTTTCCGTCTCTTCCCCGTTGAGGTGAGAACCGGACTCGACCCACAGGTAGAAGTGGTGGGAGTTCGAGGTCGCGAGGATAAGAGAGTGTCGTTCACGACTACCTGTCCTTCCGGACCACACGACGCCAAGTACCCCAGCGTTTCTCAGCCTGTGCTGACTCACTGACTTGACTTGACTTGACTTGATTTCACCGTGAACCACAGATCCTGAAGAGTCGGAGGCATTGAGCGTCCGGTCAGGGACCTTATTCGGAGGAAAGACGTCTTGGGTTGGTTGTGTGAAGGTGTGTCCTAAACTTAGTAGTGGGGTGACCTGACTCCTGGTCCATTCTCTCAGTGTTTCTGGGGTCCCCCTAAACACCCCCAACCCTACTTCTGGTGGATTGAGGTCCGGGTGGACTGTGTCGACTGGTCCCGGAGTCAGTGACTGGTGGGTGGAGGACGGATAAGATGGTGTCCTACACCTGTCCTCAGTGTGTAGAAGGACTTCTTTCCTACACCCGTCCGTCGTGTCCTCCTCGGAACCGAGGGTCATCCGGACAGACTCGGACGGGGAGACGTGTCTTGTACCCCGCTGTCGTCCCACGTGGGTCGGTGGACACGTGGGTGTCGGTGTCGGAAGAGAGACACCGGGGGACCCGGCGTGGACAAACCCCAGGTCACTACCTACGGGGACACGACGTCGAGACCCTACCTGGCGACCGATGTGAGACCAAGGACCATACGTCTACGAGGGTGGGTGGAGTCTGGGCGGCCCTGGGGACCTGTAAGGTCAAGACCGGGACCCGTACAATTAGGTATAGACTAGGGGTAGACACTAGGGTGGAGGACCCGTCCCGACGACACCCCTAACTTGTCTCGTTTAAGGGGGTCTGTCGGTTCCCGACGAAGAAGTACACAGTTTTACTGTTCTGGGAGGACGTCGGAGACAAGATGACGTGTGGACGGAGGGGTGAAAATCAGCTCCTTTGTTCCCCTCCGTTAGACAAGTCTCGGTTCTTCACTCGTTCAACGTAGTTACCTCGGACTTGAGACCTGGTCTTTCTTCCGGATCCAAGGGTCCCGGTCCCTGGGTCTCACCCACTGTTCCTCACCCATATCTCCTCGTCCCTTGTTCCTGCGTACCTCTCCCACTGTTCTCCTGTGTCTCACCCGTTCCTCACCCTACGTCTCTGTGTGGTGTGGTGTGCACTGGACCCGACTCGACACGTGGATACGTGACCGAGGCCCGTCCGCTCGTCGCACTTGAGACCCCCAGTGGTGGACAGTGACCGGAGTCCCGGATCCTGTCGGGGGTCCAGACGGTGAGGAGGTAGAGGGGGTCCGGAGAGCACAGTCTTAAGGGGGTACACGTGACATTTTTATACCCAAAGACCGGGGGTCTCGTCTGGATGAGTTAGACCTTATCCGGTACACTCTACTCTGTTGGAGTCCCCAAAGGGTCCTGGGACTACTCTGGACGACAGGACAGATCGGATGACTCCGACTCAGGGAGACGGTCTTGTGGACACCCCTCACCTTCGAGTGCCGGTCGTTTCGTCGGTTGGAGACTGGTAGTCTGTCCCAAGTAGTCCGACAGGGGGAGGACGGAAGGACGGTAGAACGAGGAACCGGGGTGGTGTCGGAGGAGGTGGGTTGTCACTACGGGTGCACCGGTGACCGCAGGTCGGTCCTCGGGGGTGGACTTCGAGGAGGGTTCCCTAGGGGACTAATGGTGGTGGGGGGTGTCCTTCGTCTCCCAGAGGAGAACGGACCCGGCGGGTCTCCATCAGGTCGGCGTCGAACTGTAGGTGGACGGCCCGCACGTCCCGGTCGCACGTGCTCTTATCGTCCTACCGGTGCTAACCGAGCTTCGACGCGGGACTCTGCCGTGGCCGGGACCCCCTTCTCTTCCTTCCTTCGGTTAGAGTCACGGTTCTTGTGCTCCGGGTAGGGGTCCCCCGAGAGTCTACACTGTCGGGGTCCCCACGGGTCCTTGTTGGGTCCGACTCTCGGAGTAGGTGTCTCTTTGGGTCCTTGAGTGATCGTATACCCGGGTCCACTTCTGTCCCTCGTTGGGGTCGAGTTGCTCAAAGATCAGTCGTCTGACCTTGTGTCCCGGGGTCCGTCTGTGACCGTTGTGGACCGGTCGCCGAGACCGCCCTCGTCGCATGGATGGGGTACCGGAAGCACATGGGCGACTCGAGGTCCTGCTCCTACATCCTCCACCATTCGTGCCGCTCGTCCTAGTAAAAACCGTTCCTCCTCTGGGCGTCCTTATACCGGTCGCCCTCCCACGGGTGCTCCGGCGTGTCGTCCCGCACCCCGCGTCTGAGCGTCCCGCCCCGTCCGTCGTGACCCAGGGCCGGGGGCCTTCTGTCCTGGTGGTCCCTGGGTAACCCTGACCTCGAGGTCCTGGTTCCGTCCGTCGGGTGGACCTCCTCCTACCTCCCTGGTCCTCGCACCCTCCCCGGGGTGAGTCCTGTGTCCCACGTGGGAGGAGGGTCGGGTAATACCGGAGGTGAGGTTGGGTGAGGGAACCACGGTTGTCGGTTCAAAGCCTGTGAGGACGGACGAGTGCCGGGAAGACCCGAGGAGTGATGATCTTCCTCTCGGGGTCCTAGACCCGGTCCCCTCGTGTTCCGGGGATGGTAGGAGGGTTTGGTGAGTTGAGGTAAGATAAGGAGAGGTATGGTGGAGGAGGACAAAGAGACGGAGTCGAAACAGGAGACGTGTGTTACTTTCCGTCTCAGGGGTCAATGGTCCTCCTGTAGTGTAAAGGAGGTGACCTTCTACAAGGGAAAGGGGGCGAAGGAACCCGTGGGGGTCCGGCTAGAGACTGGGGGGAACAAAGGGAGAGGTCGGTTCCCTGTCCTGGAGGTCCCACCAGGGACGTCCCTTCGGGCGTAGGGACGTGGGTCGTCTCTGCGAGTGGTGTGTCGGAACCCGGTGTCTCATCTAATTCTGGTGCTACTTCTACGTGTTCTGTCACGCCTAGACCTACCAGTCCGTGGGACCTTTTGTGACTTGCTGTTTCATGACGAAATATTTGACGAAGCATAGCGTTTCGGATAGTACAGGTGTCATTTATTTGGTACTATGTCTTACAGGCGTCGGTAGACATACACCGATCTAAGAGTGGGTGAGAAGTAGGAGGTGTGTGTAAAGAACCGACAAAAGTATATTAATTAGAGGGTCCACTTTTGCGACGGGTTTGATTTTCTACTTTTGACTGTAGAAATGTAAATTTTCCCGGTGTGGAGGGTGGTGAGATACTGTGACTGACCGTGACTTTAAATAGCTTCTCTAATTCAACTGCAAAAGTATTACAACGTAGGGAGATAGAGTCTTTACCAATTCTGAAAGGTAAATAAACACCGAAGGAAATATCTGAAATTGAAAATAGTAAAAGAAGTGTGTCCGAAATATATTAAAAACAGGTCAATAATACAAAATTCAGACAAATTTGTAACACGTTGTAAATTGTTTACTAAAGCACCTATCTTCAAGAAACATCTGAGTGTGAAGACTTCAATCTTTACTTTTGTTCGGTGTCGCTGGAATGTCTTTTGTGACTGGTCAGTCCCTCGGACCCCGGTAGATCTCTCAATAGGGGGATTGAGAGGGACGAGACTCCAGCCCCAGTAGTGGTAGGGACGGGATGTCCCCCCTTTTTTACGTCGGGTCTGTGGTGGTCGGTTGAAGTGAGTAGGATGTTGGGTCTTGCCTGTCACCCACGAGGTCGAGTGTGTCGCCACCCATACCTAGACCCAGGGTCAAGATCCGAGGATGTACCAACATAAAAGGAACTTTGTGCCTAGAGGAGACTCGAAGAGCCTTTCTACTCGACAAGACGCCACCACGGTCGGGACGAACAAATGACTGGACGTAGTGTGGGAGGGACAGAAGAGAGGGTGTCTCGGGACCCGTTCTGGTGTCTACACGGTCCCCTAAGTTCGGGAGTCGGGGCACTTTGTGTCCGACGTGTGTGAAAGTGAGTCGCTTGGGACTCTACGAGGAAGATCAGGTCACCTGAAGTCTCCGGGGGTCCCGCGGTGGCCCTCACTCCGGACCGAGGTCCCGACGTCCTCCGCCCTTGTCCTGTTCTCAGAGAGCCCTCCACTCCTCTTCTCCCGGTGACCGGTTCCGACCCGTTCGGCACGGGTCCCACACAACGGGAGGGCGAGACTCGTGCCACCCACCTGCACCTGTGTGTCGTCTTGATGACTCCGGAGATCCGGTGGGATTCCTTCCCTTCGAAACCCCGTCACTCTCCTGGGTCTCTTTTAACCAGAGGTCATCGTCTTACCTCAATGACCTATTTTGGTCGGAACCCGGGTGGGAGGAGGGGAGGAAGGGAGGGAGGGAGACCAAAAAGGACTTATACACCCGGTTATTTAAGGAAAATAGTAACTTCCGGTAAACTCGGGGACCTAGTGTGTTGCCACTTGTCGACACTGAGGGTCGGAGCCCCATGATTCTGAGAAGTAAGCTATGATTTACGGACTAGAATGTTGACACAAACTAATTTGTGTACTCTCAATTTTATGGAGAGATTATTACTGTTAGTGTCCCTGGGTTCCTCTCGAACCTGAACAAACGACCCTCGTTACTCTCCGCATCCTCGTACATGTGTGTCTTATTCCTCCCGACAGACAAGTAGAATTCTGATTATCGGAGGAAAAAGTGTCAATTAAACCAGTTGAATAGTCAATAAAATGTACTCGTTTATATATATATGTGTTTGTGTTCGGTTATGTTAAGTACATATATATATGTATATATATACGTATATATCTATCTATCTATCTATGTGCATATTTATATATGTGTGTCTGGATTGTTGTCGTACTTTTTATCAGATAGTACTATGTCTTTTTTCCATCGACTTGACTGTACTTGTTACTTTTCAAGGGGGTCTTGTACTAGGTGTCAATCAGGGATCACTACCCCCGGGGTTGACACACCCACTTCCAGGGTCCACCGGAGCCGACGGGAGCCGGTCTTCGGGACCGACAGCGGTGAAGATACAGTGTCAACTGAGCTCCGAAAAAACCACTATAAACCGATGTTACCTGGTAGGGTGGACGTAGACGGGTAGAGGCGTGTACGATCAGAGGCGTCCTTCCGAACAAAGGTGGGACTGACGGGTGGTCAGTGTCGGACGCCAGACTGGGGAGGGACAGTGGGTCTCGGGGTGTCAGGAGACGTGTTCGGACCGTCACTTGAATCTCGGGTCGTGTCCCGGACGTCTCGTCTACACCCTAGCCACCGTGAGCGACCGGTCCACTGGAAGTCGGTGGTCGACAATCTCAGTTTTTAGTGTGTGAATCTTTTTTACGAGTCCGGGTGTCCACTCCCGCCCCCGTCCCCCCACGCACCTACCTTTCTCTCCCCGACCACCTCAGTCCCGGTGGAGACGGTCCTCTTGACAACCAGGTGGTCCTTGTCTAAGATTTATGACCCCTGCTTACGTTGTCCGGTGTCTTTAATTGTACGTGAACGAAAGTGAACTTTAATCCACTTATTTCGTTAGAATACACTTCACCCTTTAAAGTCAAATGGTTTGGTCTGCGGTGAGGTAGATACTTTAGTTCCTAGACCCTTACACCAAACTCACTCGTCTTAAAAAAAGAATTGAGTTCTTCAATGAATACTTATTATTTCTTAAATTTATTTTGACTAAGTTAGAAGAGGGTTTCATCGACAAAAGTTGTTAACACCCTTTTATTGGGACCCAGACCGTCTCCACTGTTCACCCTCAGACCACCCCTGTACCCTACAAACTATTACTTCCGAGTCCTGCACTCTTTTCGTACACTCTGTTCTGTTTCAGGAGAGGGTCGTCGGAGTGTGCTGTGTCCTGGTGTCCGAGTTAGGCATTTACTTCGTAGGAGCCCTTTTGCCTACGGGGTCAGTTCCTGTACTTGTGTGTTCTTCGGCGTCCTGAGAGGTGGACGTGTCTTGTCACAGTGCGGTACACAAGTAAATAAGGTAGTGACAGTTGGTGGTGGGAACACAGGTGCCCCGTGTGACGACTTTGAGGTGTTTGTCGTGGACCGTGTACTGTCCGAATTATACAAGGACGGTGTGTCTGGGAAAAGTGGACGGTCCCTCCACTCCCCTGTTTGACGGAGGTGACGGCGATGGACAGGACGGTTCTCCCGTCGGTCTCCGGTAGTGAATGGACAGGTCCACTACACATCTATGTTCTGTGTGTGTCTGAACATGGACCTGGTCTATTGTGCGTCCATGCCTTGTGTGCGTGTGTACATGGACCTGGGCCCACTACACATCCATGTCCTGTGTCCGGTGGTCCTTCGTCTACGTCTTGTGGTCGTCCTCGTCCTGTCGGTGTGAGGATGTTGTCTTCTGTATGCCAGTGACATCCAACCCCGTCCACTGTACGTGGACTCTCTACGGTAGAAAGGAGGGGAGGGGCGTCCAGGGTCGGGGGTCCTTCTGTGTCACCAGAGACCCCTGAACGGGTACGGTCAGGAGAAGATCCTCTGTCCTAGAAGAACACAGGTAAAGTTGAAGATTCACGGGGGGAGGTCCCAGAGAGATCAGGATGCTTACTACCTCTCTACGGGAGGCGCACGTCCTTCCCGATCCCAACGTGTCTGAACCGACGACTCGTGATGGGAGAAGGACCCGAAGTAGACCCTTCTCAAAATAATTTTTCGACTTAGAGGATTATCCGGTAGGTCCACCGGTGACACACAGGTGTCCCAGAACCCTACCCCCGACCGAAGGTCACAGAAGACCTTTGAGTGCCAACTTAACGAGGTGAGCCCTCCAAATAATTCTTTCACCATGTAGATCTTCTTTTCGCCCCAGAAAGAACGGTTCTTTGGTCTTGACAGTGAGTGAAACTAAATCCTACTAAGTTACAATAATTTTAGAATACAAAAACGAGGAAAGGTCTCCGATGAACAGGAGTAAATTTACAAAGACTTTTGCTGTTCGTGGGTCTTCGGTCTCACGGGGTGACCACCAGGACACACAATAGAGGGAGTAGTCACGGTACTTCAGTTGCCACACACACGACACCTGTCTCATGTGACTTTTATACACCACAGACTCCTGACTCGTGTAAATTTTAATTGTTGACTCTCACTCGTCAGGGTGCGTAAGCGGTAGTCCGTACAAATCGATCCAGGAGGTCCATTACCTCTTGACCGCACACCGAGTCCGCCCGTGGGACCCTCTCACTGGTGTCCTTAACTTGGACTTGAACTTTTCTTTCCCTGAGGACCGTTGCAGAATACTGACTACCTGGGTGTTACCCTGAATGACACCCTAATAGTCTTCCATCTGTTCCGGCTTATTCCGCCGGTCTTACTCTCGGTCTTGGTGCCGCGACCACTTTATGAGCAGGACTTCGACCACCATGATCTTCTGTGTCTTTATCTGGTAGTCGGCGGTCGAAGGTCCTCTTTCCCGCGGTTCCTGCGGATCCTGGTCGTGTCACTCTTTCTCGACGTGGGTGTAGGGGTCCTACGGGACCCCGGAGACTGAGGGTCGGTGGGACTCGGGGGTCGTGAGTGGAAAGCGAGAGCGAGTCGAACGAACATGAAGTCCCACTTCTTCAAGTCCAGACGGTAGAGGTCGAGGTAGACCGCCCGAAGGTCCTCCGCCGGCTACATGGACAACTGTGCACACGGCCCCCACCGAACCTGTTGCAAACATCTCTTTCTGCTCGCCAAAGACTCAAAAAGGCTCCGACAAGAGTTACGGGAGGCGACTGGTAATGTCTTTTTTTCCGTCCCTATACCAGTCTCAGAGGTGAATTGTTTCTTTCCTCGAGAATGCGAGGTAGGAGGACCCAGGAACGACTCCTAGACCGTCTCAGACCCCGCCCCCGGCCAAACATCTAGACTCTGCGTAAGAACCGAGGAGGTGGACGATCACTCCGCTAGGGTCCACTCAATAGTGTAGGAACCACACCCCAAAGACACAAACATTCACCCCAGTGCACCGCCAACACATCACCGAGGTACACCTCCCGATGCCCTGGGGTGTGCACACGTCACCTGGGTCTCGTGTCTCGTTACTTTGAACAAGAAACTTTTATAGTTATTTTAGTTGTCTAGAGATCGTTCGTACTGTTTCTTTTTCTCTCTTGATATATTTGTTTAAGTCCTTCCTTCGTTTAAATGATGTCTGTGACGTCTGTAGTTCTCCTATTATTCCTTTTTACTACTTGTTATCAAGTGTATATTTAAACTGTTGAGTCACTGAAGAGACTATCAGGTCACAAATTCTGAGACACGAAGGTGAAGTCCCCCGTGTTCGAGTTGGGGTCCGACCCCTTGATTCTAGGTTATACGGTGCATGTCGTTTTTTTAATTCTTTTTTTTTAAGAATTAATATTTATTTAAACTGTTGAATCTAGTTAGTGGATGAGGAACTTTGTATGTTTGATGGTGTTGAGTGGGTTGTCCTTTCTATTATTATCTTTTCGAGATATTACCGATGTATTTAAATTAAGTGTTAAATTTTTAAGTACTTTTTCATTAGAAGTCCGACTCTGCCAAAGTAACACTTAAGCTAGTTTATAAACTTATTCTTAATTGTAGTTAAAATGTCTCAGAGAAAGTCTTTTATTTTCAGTTGTGAAGGGTTGAGTGAAATATTTCATAATAGGACTATGGTTTTGGTCTGATTCTCTCATAATTTCTTTTGATGAAAACTCCCGTGCAGGGAGTACTTATAACTACGTTTTTAGGAATCGTTTTGTAATTGTTTATCCTAAGTCGTTATATATTTATCTTCAGATATGGTACTTGAAAAGATCTATGCATTCCAAATTTATAAACTTGTGAGGTGTGTTCGATAGTATAGTTGTGGTATAATTGGTGGTGTACCTTTTTGTGTGTCAGTGTAGTTGATTTTTTAGAAAACTGTTTTAAGTTATGGGTCCGTACTATTTTTAGTAGTCTTTTGTTCCTTACCACCCCTTGAAGGGGTTGAATTACTTCTTGTAGATGTCCTACGGCTGTTGATCCACCTATTGGGATCTCGGACAATGCATCTCACTTCATTCAGTCTTTCTCTTTTCGTTCGCAGTGCATAATCGTGTATACCTGCCCCCTCGGACCGCCCGACGGCAGACACCCCGACGTGTCTCAGCCTGTGCTGACTTCGCTGAATCGCCGTCGTCGTATCTTAGATCTTTCTACCGTGTCTGCTCGGGCAAAGTTCCGTCCTTCTCTCTACGTCTGTACTCTTACCCGTGCGCCTGTCCCCTCCCTCCTCTCCCACTCTGTTTATTTTTCGTGTCGTGACTGTATTTCTGGGATGGTACGCACTGCGTCTGTCGATCGTCCTTCGGCGACATTTTGTGCCCTGCGAGTCCGGTCGCGACCCTACCGGAGCTCTCCACCGTCCCGCCGAGTCCGCGTCCCCTACATACGTGTGCACATAGACTGAGTGGAGCAGGATGTCGTCGTTGATTGTGTGACACATCGCTGATATGAGATTATTTTATTTATTTAATTTTGTTTTTCCCTCGCTCTTTAACCCTCCGAGGACCACATGTAAGGTCTTCCCTGTTTAGATGGCCGTCAAAATCCCTCTCGTAGAGTGGTGTGACCGGCCCCGACCCCTCTGCGCGGAGGGTGGACGACGATACCCCCTGTGACCGTGGTAGTGGAGATTAGTCGGTGTGAGTGAGAGTTTGTCTGTGAACTCCGTCTCTTTAAGTAGAATGTTTCTAGTCTCTACATTTACGTGCAAGCACTCGTTTTTCCGACCCTCAATGAATGAAACTAATTTTCTTTTGTGTGTGTTTTTCGTCTTTACTGGATTTGTAGTTATCTTCACCTCATTCATTTACCAGAGAGGAATCCGACCTCTAAATGAGTTACTGACTTCTTGGGATAAAAACTCCTTGTCAGTTGTTATATTCCTTTACGAATACTATGTGACCGTTCACTTTCTTTCGTCGTTTACGACATATAGTAGGGTAGTTAAAATAAAAAAATTTACACATTTATATGTGTGTAGATTCTTCGATCTTCCTGGTCTTATAATTATTATCCAACCGACACCCACCGGTCTAATATCTACTTACCAAAAGTAAAAGAAGAAACACTTACAAACATAAAAAGATATAAAAGGTGTTATTTCAAGAAAATATTGGCCCTTATGACTTCCTTCTTTATCTCGTTCACATTCGTGTACCCCCGGCCCAAAATGACGTCCACGAACAGAGACGCATAATTCCTCTCGTCGGGGAACCCGCGCCAGGCTTTGACCCCACGTTGACCCGACACGCCCTCGGGATTTTGGTTTGGATCTCCCAGTCCGGCGGGACGTCCGTGGACGTACCATAGCGGTGGATCGCCGGCTGGGTGGGACCCGAGGGTGTGAAGACTAGGTCCTCTCCGGTCCTTGTCCCTTTGGGTTTTACCCGACACAAGACTCCGACTGGTGTATGTGGACTCAGTGTGAGGGGTCTTGGACCCTGTGTCAAAGGGTGTTTGCGTCGTGTTTCCGTGTCTATCACCACCTGGGGTGACAGGATTAGGGCGGTCGGAAGGGCCGAGGTAGACGTTCTTGTGGAGGTAGTCCAACAGTCCGGACCTCCACGCCTATTTCACTTGTCTTCTGTCGTTGTCTTTTCTACTCCGTTGGAGCAGGATTTCGTCTACGGCCTGAACCCTGGGTGACCCCTCTTACCGAGGTCTCCTCCCCGACGAGACGAGCTCCAGTGATCTGCCCAGTGAGTGCAGTAGGAAGGGTTTATGGGGGTGACCACCGGTCGGGGCGGGTACGTGCCGGAGAGGTGAGGTAGGAAAGTTCTGGTGGTACCTGAGGGGTCGGGTCCGGTGGACGGACAGTGACGGGACAGAAGTGGGTGACTGCGGGAGTGTGTCGTGGTTGTGACGAGGGAGGCGTAGGACCTGAGCAAAGGTGATAGTGTCCCGTGTCTCGTCTCGTCGTCTCCAGGCCCGAGGGTCGACCCGGGGGTCGGGGACCGTGGACGTGTACCCCGGACGCGACAGAGAGACGGAGGGGTCGTCCCCTCGACGGACCCGGGTGTCTCCGACAGGTCCTCCGTTTCTCCAGTCTTAACCTACGCGACCCCCACTCCCTAGTCTCAGACCTCCTCTGTCACTCTACCTCCCTCTTCTTCCGACCACGTCCTTCCGCAGACTCTCGTCTCGTGTCCTGACCCGACACCTTAGGAGGTAGACCCCGGTCGGTCCGTCGCCGCCTCCACAGGGTTCGTGGTCTCTACCGCCCCTACAACCTCGCCCCCAGATTCCTGGGACTTGAGGGTCCCCTCTGGGCGCCCTCTGACACCCCTGTCTCTCCGACTCCTACTTTGGACCCTATGGTGGGGAGTACAAGGGTCCCGTCTCTCTTCCTGGTGTTTCGGTCCCTCCATTGTCTGAACCCCTTCTTACGTCCTTAGTCTTGAGTCCACACTTTCCTTCCTCTCTTCCCCGGGACTCGTATCGTCCAGAGGGGTTGTCCCTACCCTTCCCACCTCGACGTCCCGAGGGACCCAAGGACCCGGTACCCCGGTCCTCCTACCCGACGTCTGTGGTCGGTCTCTTCCACCGGTCACTCGGGTCACACACTAAGGAGGAGTTGATTCCTCGGCACCGACCAATCCCAGACGACGACCGCCGAGAGTCCAGGCTCGCCCCTGTGGCTCCCCCGACGAGCCAGGGACTCTTCCTCTCTGACTGCGATTTGGCACACCCGAGTAGTCTGTGTCAGACTTAGGTTTCCAGTGTCCGAGGAAGGTGTCCAGTCGTCCGAGACGGGTCCTGTTCGAACCCGAGGAGTTAGAATACTTGGGGTGGGAGGGTCCGTTAGGTTGTCCTTACTAAGCAAGAGAGGGGAGAGGGGTAGGGTTGAAGAGACTTCTTAGGACCCCTGTGGTGGGGAACGGAGCCCGAGGTCCAGTTACTGACGTGACGAGACCGAAGTAGATTTTAAACTAAAAAAACCAAGTAACACCAAAGAAAACCTAATGTGAACTGAAAAAATTTTATGACGTGATAATAGATAGGACTACGAAGGGTCTACCGAGTCGTCATTTCTCAGGTGGACGTCACGTCCTCTATGTCCTCTGGGTTCAAGTCAGGGACCCAGCCCTTCTAGGGGACCTCCTCCTTTACTCTTGGGCGAGGACCTCTACAGTCCTGGGGGTGAAGGAACCAATTCAGGGAGATCGACTACTATGTGCCGGAGGTCTGAACTTTCTCTAAGTAAAACCTCCACAGGGACGTCCCGTTAGACCCACGTCCTAAAAGGTAAAAAGAAGAACCCAACCAGTCTAAGTGGAAGGCTAACAGAAATCAGAAGACGACCTCAACCCACCCCGGACCCCACTTTCGTACCTCGACTCGCCCTTTAGTTGAAGATAAGAACGGACCTCTTAGGGTACCTGTCTCCTCGGGCCGCCCGATGTCAGGTACCCTAACGTTTCTCAACCTGTGTTGACTCGTACGTACATCCTTTGAATAGGACTGTGACTCAAAACCTGTACATAAATTTGACATGTGGAGTGAGGGGAGGGGGTCAGGGTAGAGACCTCCGAATTCAACTCAGTTCCCGCAACCCCACCCACCCCAGCGACGTCCTTCTTCTGTCGCTAATTCAGTCATAAAGATGAGACCGTTCGACCGTTAGTCCTCTCGGACTCTCACGAGGACAATGTGCAAGACCCATTTATATAGTTGGGATGAGGAACCTTCTTTTCAATACTGGTTGGATCTATCATATAAGTTTTCGTCTCTGTAATGAAACGGCTGATTCCAGGCAGATCAGTTCCGATACCAAAAAGGACACCAGCACATATCTACACTCTCAACCTGACACTTCTTCCGACTCGTGGCTTCTTAACTACGAAGACTTGACACCACAACCTCTTCTGAGAACTCTCAGGGAACCTGACGTTCCTCTAGGTTGGTCAGGTAAGACTTCCTCTAGTTGGGACCCTAAAGAAACCTTCCTTACTACGATTTCGACTTCGAGGTCATGAAACCGGTGGAGTACGCTTCTCAACTGAGTAACCTTTTCTGAGACTACGACCCTCTCTAACCCCCGTCCTCCTCTTCCCCTGCTGGCTCCTACCCTACCGACCTACCGTAGTGCCTGAGCTGCCTGCACTCAGACTCACTTGAGGGCCTCTACCACTACCTGTCCCTCCGGACCGCACGACGCTAAGTACCCCAACGTTTCTCAGCCTGTGCTGACTCGCTGACTTGACTTGACTTGAGTATAACACTTTACTTGTTGACTTGACTGTTTTTTCATTCCCTTTACCGGTCTCCGGTCTTTGTTATCCTGTTATCCTTAAGTCCGGTCCCTTACCACGGTAGTACGAGAGTACCCCGAGTGTCTTTTGGGTCCCGGGTTCGTTCTACTCGTCACTTCAGTGTCTGTAGACCGACTTGGGGTCTGGGACTCTCCGACGTGCTGGTCCTCTCTGCTTCGTCACCCCAGTCACTTCTTCGACCGGACAGAATCTGGACTTAGATGAGGTTTCCACACACGTACGCACACGGACGGAGGACCCTGTAGATCTTTGGTGTCCAGCCCGTAAATTTCTGAGGGAGCACCGGTCGTCCCCTTTCTGGTTAGAGGAACCCTCTTAAGAGGTAGTTGTCTCGAGAATGACGTAAGGGTTTGTCTTCGGGCATTAGTTTGGTGTTTTTGAGGGAGATCTTATTCCGTGGTGTTCACTCTCAGTCGTCCTAAAACGAAGAAGGACTTTTCGGTGACTTTGACACCACTCTCTTAAGGAAAATTTCCGTATTTTGGGTGTTCCGTCTCTTTTGGTCTCACGTCTTCCGTCGTTACGTTAGAGTCCTTTGTCCGTTAGTCAGTGACTGTCTAAGTTCTTGTGTCTACTGATACTTTCACTCTTATAAAACTTCCACGTCGGCAGCCACGTTCCTGTCCCCGACCTCCCGGTTACTGTTCTCCTGAGTCCCTCTCTTACGAGTCTCGATGACTACTTCACTACCTCGTATCCGAAGGGGGTTCGAGGGTCTCCTGGCCCCAGAAGGGACCTCCCCTTCCCTAGTCCCCCCAATGTCTGTGTTCCCGGCGCACCAACTCCGTCTGTGACTCCTGGTGGGCATCGGTGTCACGACGGAGGGGTGAGTCGAGGTACGAAAGTGGGGTCCGGGGTGGGTTGAGGTCGTCTTCTGATTTCTAGCCTTCCACTGAGGCTGGTTGGGTCCCTCTTTTTACCTTTCAGGACGTGGGTCCAACGGGACGTCCTTGTGGAGGTTTTCCTTGGAGATAGTTGACACCTCCGGTACATGGTAGTTTATCTCCCTGAATTGGTTCCTTCCCCCCCAGAGACTATACTCTCGGTGTCTCCCTCCCTCGTCTCTACGAGGGGTGCCTCCACTTCCTGTCACGACACCACTGTGGTGTGACTCCGAGAGCCCCACGTCTGTCTTCCCCTTCCTCAGAGGTCTTCGTCGGTACATTGTAGACTGCACACTTATAGGACTCCTGTCTAAATTTGTAGACCCCCTAGACTCGAGTTTAAGTGGCTATTTAGGTGCCTTACAGTTGAACACCCCCCCTTTTTTTTTTATGTTCTATTATTTTTCCAAAGACGTCCTTTCGTTTCGTCGGGTCGAGGTTTCTCGTAAATGCTCTGATACTTTGTACTCCCCGCCCCGACTACCTCGACTGGTGTCGTCCTGGCGTGATCCTCCTGTCTGCCCACCCCTGAGCCGTCCCGGCCGTGCGCCCTCGTCCCGGTCGGATGGAACAGCAGTAGGAGTGTCCAGTACTGCAACCTCTTTCCCTAGAGCCGGAACTTGTAGAAGGCCGTTACGTACTCGACGTGGTCGTCCATCGTGTGTCAGAACTTGAAGTAGGAGAACCGGCCAAAATACAGACTCTCTTAGTCGGGACCTTTATAGACACGTCTGCACGTCGTTTCTCTATGCGACACTCATTGTCCGTACAGGACGGAGAACCCGTCCCTCGTGTTTACACTACCCCGTCTCCCCGGTGTCCGTCAATCGAGTTCCGGACGACGAACGGTCCCTTGTCTTGGTGTTGGGTCAAGGGTTTGTACGTCGAGAGTTGGGTTGGGTTACGAAGACTTTGGTCTCGTTACGGACTTAGGGCCCCGCCTACACACCTGTAGTGGGTCGATCCAGACGTGGTGTGACCACTTACAGTGGGTGGTCGGGGGGGTCCCAGTGAGGACATCTGAAGGGGAAGACGGAAAACGGTAAAAGAGAGGGAAAAAGTGGGGTTTAAAGAGGTTTCCCCGACGAGTAACATGTTTGGTGTAGTAGGACGAGTAGGAGTTTCGTGTCGGGACTAACTGCGACAGCAAATTAAGACATACTGCCCTCCCGTCGTAGGTGTGCCCCGGGGTTCCGAGGGAGGAGGTCGAGTCTTGGAGGACGGAGGCCCGTCGGCGAGGGTCCGGAGGGAGGAGTCCGGAGCGGGGGGCTAGGGAACAGGGGTCCGAGTGGACTCGACCAGTAGGTTTGGAGAGTGGGCCGGGAGGAGGTAGGGTGGAGTGTGGACGGGAAGAGGATGTGTGAGTGAGGGGAAGAGGTCCTCAGTCGAGTGGAGTGGGATAGACAGGAAGGGACTCGGGGTGAGAAGAGCGGAACGGTCACGATATGGTAGGTTCCAGGGGTACGGTGTACCCACGTAACGTAGGGTCGGACCTCTCCCGATCTGGTCCCTACGCGGTCCTGTCGCTTTGGGCTTCGAGAGAGGGAGTATAGACTGGACGAACACAGGTCTTCCTCATGGTGTCGGAGAACACAGGTCGCGGGGAGCGGACTCGGGACGCGGGGAGCGGACTCGGGGCGCGGGGAGCGGACTCGGGGCACGGGGAGTGGACTTGGGACACGGGGAGTGAACTCGGGGCACGGGGAGCGGACTCGGGACGCGGGGAGTGGACTCGTGACCTTCACCGAGTCAGTGGGAACTAGTACAGGTCTAGTGAAGGGGTCCCATCTCACTGGAAGTCACGGGTGTGTTCTATCAGTGTTCGGAAGGAAACACGTGTCGTGGGGAGTTAGGTGTCACGTTAGGTAGTGACTGAAGGACGTCTTTCAAGAGTTTGGATTAAACGTCCTCTCCGTCGTTTCCGGGTCCCTCCACGCCCTACTGAGTCTACCGGGTTGGGAATTCCTGGGGTCCCGGGGCTGAGGTTCAAGGGAGGGGCGGGGAGGGGGAGTCGGGAGGGGTGTGCACGTCGTCCGGTCCGGGTCGTGTGTTCCAGTCACCCTTGTGAGGGCTCAGGCGTCTCGAGTCCCGGACTCTTCGTCGCTAGACTCCTCTTACTTCCGAGGCGTGTCTTCCGCGAGAGTTCGAATGGAAAGCGGCTACACTCCCGTGTTATTTTTTCCAGAGCTACAATACGCAAAAGTCTTTTGACAAGGAGAGTACAGGCACAGGGCCGAGGTGGAGTATCAGTGGCAAGTCCGTGCGGTCCCACCAGAAACACTACACTTGGAAGGACACCTTTTCCCGCACCTCTAGGGACGAGTCTCAGTTTCGCCCCGGAGGGGGTGTCCCCACTGTGAGACGTCCCAGGACCGTCCCTACAGGGGAGGGGTGTCACCGAGACCTTCCTGGTGAGTCCAAGGGACCCCGTGTTCGTGTCTCCCGACCGTCCACCTCTCCCCGTAATCCCCCTGGGTCTCCCTCCCCTTGTGCACGATTCTTCCCAACTCTCGTCTTTCTCGACGTCCGTCTCCCTTCTTCCCCGGTCTCCTCTTGACTTCCACTCCTCCCTTCGTTCACAGCCCTACGTCTTCCCTACTGTTCCCTGCGTCTCCCGCCGCTTCACTCCCTCTTCCTCCGGGGTCCGACACCAGACAGGGGTTTTAGGGGTCCCGTCCTGAGCCGGGTCACAGTCCGGGACGTCCCCCTTACCGTTACGAGACGGAGGAGACAGGGGGGTCGGGGTGTCACGGGCCTTGGGAGACGACTCCGGTGAAGACCGGTGTGTGTCGGCTAGCCACAGACCAGGAGTAACACGTCGTGACTTGTGTCGACTGCCGAGAGGAGGAGGGGTCCGGGAGGAGGACTACGGACGTAAGGGAGATTCTCGCAAGGAAGAGTGGTGGGACGTGGAGGGGACGAGGAGAAAGACGGAGAACCGAGGGGAAGAGAGTCCCTGAGAGGCCAGACCCAGAAGTAGTGAGAGGGAGGAGGAACACGAGTCACACCTCAAGGTCTCAAAGTCACGGGGGCTCGCGGACACTCGGGGATTGACTGGAACCACGGACCCTTCTGGGTCAGACTGACTACTTTTCCCCCGGGGGGTCGGGACACAGCACGAGGGGTGAACACGTGAGGGGTCTCACGAGGGACACCGGGGGTTTATACACTTGGGGTGGTCCCGGTCCCCGAGACAGAAACGACGGCTGTGGGGGGAGGTCCTTATCGTGACGTGGGTAGTCCGTGAGACATTAGTGATACGAGGACCGACCACCAGAAAGAAACCACCTCCCGTCCCTCTCCTCACAGAGACTTTCCACCCCACCTCCTCTTCTCTTCTTTCTTCGGTTCATCTCTCGCCCGTGTCCCCTACTCCGGGGAGGACCCCGAGACCATCTACCTCAGTCCCCTCGTCTCGATGTTCAGTCGGGGTTGAACTTTCTCCGGGACCGGTCCACTCCCCCGGACACCTCTCGAGGGACTGCCACCCTTCAGGGACACGAACAGGATTTGTACCTCGACGTCTCGTTCATCCTGGGCACCCTAGAGTCGTCCGTCCCCTCCTACCTCCACCGTCGAGGACAGTGGAGGAACGACCGACTGTCAGACCTGAAACACGGTCTGTTCCCCGACACTCGTGTTGACGGTCTCCCCCTCCGTCGTCTGTGTCACTCTTCCACAAATGTCACTGGGGGACTCTGGGACTTCCCGTCTCTTGTCCTGCCCTCCTCGTGACTTCCTGTCCCACACCCTCCCTCCCCAGTCACGGAAGGTCCCAGGGGAACCCCCTACGAGTTTCCGTCGGACCAACTTCTGTTGTTACAGTTCCAAAAACTCGAGTGAATCTTTACGAGATCCGAAGGGTCCACCGTGATCACCATGTCTTGGGCGGACGGTTACGTCCTCTGTATTCTCTGTACCCAAACTAGGGACTCAACCTTTGTAGGGGACCTTTTCCCGTACCGTTGGGTGAGGTCATAAGAACGGACCTCTTCGAGTACTTGTCTCCTCGGACCTCCCGATGTCAGGTACGTCAGCTTTTCTCAGTCTGTGTTGACTTCGTTGGCTCGTATGTCTTTACGACACCGGTAAGGACCCTGTCCACGTCACTCCGAAACTCCTTCTAAAAGGGAAAAAGACGACAACCTAAGATTAGAGGTCCGAGTGATGAAGGAGTTCAGGGTATTCGGAGGGAAAGGACTAAAGTTTCGGTGAGAGGTCTCGCGCGGCTCGTCGGAGCCTACGGTGGACCGGGAGTCGGTTCGAGTCCCGGAGTTGTGTGTCTTTCCCCTGGGGACAAAGGTGTGAGGGGTGACTCCGGTCCGGTCCTCCCTCCTCCTTTCTGCACCGGGTCTCCTGCCGTCCGGAGGTGCCACTCTTGTCCTACGGACCCCCGTCCGTCTCCTGTCCGTCGGTCCCAGTCTCCCCGGTGTCTTCTCCTGTGTCTCGAAACGGGACTTCAAGTCTCCTTCACACGTTTTCGTCTGTGTGTGCACGTTCGTAGATTACGAGTCGAGATCGGGGACCCTTGGTGTCGACCCGGGCCGTCGTCGACGCTCGTGTCGGGCACTTGGGGAATTCCCCTCCTTTCGTCTTCCCACACTGACTCTCTACTCACACGGAGTCTCGGGGGAAGGACGTTAGTGCAGTAGGGGGACGACGGGTGGCGAGTACCTTCCTCCCCTCGTGGGCGAGTCGAGAGTCTAATTACAAAAATGTCGTTATGTTACGGAACCGAGACACCTTACCAAACTTATTTTACTCTGGTTCCGTCCGTTGACATTAATCTTCCGTAATCTTCACGTGTCTGGTAACTCTTTGTGTAGGAGTAAGATCTTCTTTTAGACAATTAAAGGGATCACCCCGCGATTTGGTGTTGTGAAAGGCGACACATTCAGACTCTTTCTTTCACTTTACTCTTCGTCGTCAGTCGTGAGACCTGTCGAGGGTCGGTCCGTCTGTGCCCCGAAAGTCAGCGGTGGAGGAGGCCAGTCGAACGGACGAGAGGCACTTCCGGTCCTCAGACTCATTCGGGTCGTGTTCGGGGAGGTTAACAACTACCCCCGATCCTACCGGTCCGAAGGGCCGGGAGGTTCGTCTTCCCGGCTCATGATAGGGGAAGGGGACGGGAGTCCCAGGGCCTGAATGGGTCCGTCCGGCCGCCGGAGGTACTGCAACCGGTCCCAGTGCAGCAACCTGGTGTGTAGTATGACGGTGAATGCGTCCGGGTCCTGGGGTGTCTCCTGGGACGGCCACACGTCGGGGTGTGCGTACAAGTTCAGGTGGAGTCACCGGAGTCGGTGCCTGGACGTCGTTTGTATTCTGTGTCCCGCCTTCGACCCTGGGACGTCAGACGAGGGTATCACGGTACTCGTGTCCTCTCGTCCTCGCACCTACCCTGCCACCAGAGGACTGGATTAATCGGACTGGGGACTCGACACCGGAGACCACCCGTCCCCAGGGAGGTCCGACCAAGGAGTTTTGAGGTCCCGGTGACGAGTCGAGTGTTCCGTGACGTGGAGGGGAGGGGCGAGGAATGGGACCCGTCGGTGTCTTCCCTTTGTTCGGGTTCCAGGGTCAGGGTCCTGGGACTAGGACGAGAGACATGGTCGTTGGACTAGTCCCCACGAGTACGGACGACGGATGGGACCCCGGTCGCATTCTCGGTACCCCTTGTAGACTACCCCAAGATCCTCGGGGTCCTTACCAGTTCCAAACTTGGGTTCAAGGACTGACTCTTCCGTCCGATTAGGACACCCCTCCGAGTCCTGAGACGTTTGGGCGGGCTTGTTGTCCTTCTGAAACACCCTGCATTTAACACGGTGTCAGTTGAGTGTCCTCTTTTGTTCTGTTTTGCCCACCTACGACTTTAGTCTGACGTCCCGGTCATACGTGAGGTGGACGGGTCGGCGAGTACAAGGACCCGAGATCGAAGGTCGTCTCCCACCGAACTTCGGGACTCCGGGGGTCCTCTCTGGTGGGAACCTTCACTTCCGTCACAGTCACCTCCGCAAACCCACTGCTTTACCCTCCACCAAAAATTTCGAGGACCTTTCTGAGTTCCGTTGGACATCCGCCCGTCTCGAGTCTTTAGGGGAGACCCCGGTACTTCTACGGACGTCCCAGAGAGGTCCGGGTGTTGCGGGTGTCACCTCACTCTACGCCCTCCGTGTACTCCCCGACACTAGTGTTCAGTCTCGTGTCGTCTGCATCGCGGTGGTGCCCCTCTGGGATACTACGGTACAAAGAAAAAAAAAAAAGGTGAAAAGGGGTTTTCCGTCTTGTCAGAATCTCGTATAACAACTCCTTCGTCATAGTCCGGACGAACCACACGAGGTTCACTGTCTTAATGTTCCTTCGCACTCCCACCCGTCCCCCAGTCAGTGCCGCGGGACCGGGGAGGTGGGACCCACCCACGTTTCCACCGGGACGTGTCGTCCACACAATCTTCAAGGTCTCGTTCTTCCCTCCCTCCGACTCGGTTTGCCCCCCTGTGTCGTCAGGGCACTACTCCTGTCAAGGCAAGGGGAGTGGGTGGGTGTCGAGGACTCTTGGCGGGCGAGTGACAAGAGGTTTCTTTTTGGGATTTCCTGATTTTTTTTAATTTCTTACTCCTCGAAACTCACTACAACCTTATTTCTCTGACCCTTATAAGTAGACCTTTTTTACTTACACTAGTCCTGTGTCGAATTCAGGTGTTGTAGTGTTCCTCTCACTTTTTCTTTCTTCCAGGGTTTCGAAACCGAGTGGTCCGAGACTGTCGTTTTTCTCGGTCAAGACACGTCTTTCCTTCTGTCTCGACCGGTGGGTGTCCTTACGGTCTACCTTTACCGATTTTTAGGGGTTTCTGAGACTTTGGGTAGTAGAGAAGTATCGTCCAATAACCATTTACTACGGGGATGATTGCTAAGTGTTAATTAACTAGCAGTCTTGTCCTCATCGTCACAATTTCTTCCCTTGTGAATAGGTGGGTCCCCCAGGGTGGCCGACTCGGGAGTCTCGAGGCGGAGGGGTCGGGTCGAGAACGTGTGAGTCAACGAAGTTACCGTCACAGGACAGAAGTCTGGTTCCTGATCTCCGACGTTGGTCCTTCCCTGTCCTACTCCCCGGCACCAGCTCCGTGTCCTCTCCCTCTTGTCTCGCACCCCTCCTCGTGCCCGGTCCCCTCCACCAAATTCTCTTTACGTCCGGAGACCCCTTTGGGGTAGACTGGACCGCTGACTGGAGACGGGAGAGGACAGGAGCCAAAGTGGTACACGTTAGGTCGCACCCCGACTTACTCGGGAGTGTCCGAGACTATCGTAAGTTTGAGTTGGGATCACGGGGAGTCGTGGGTGTAGGACGACGAGGATAATGTACCCGACACCTCTATGATTGTCTCCGAGGTATCCCGTGAGGTTGTTCTCCCCTCCGACTACCGTTTGGACGAGCCGGGACTCGACGGCGGTGAGACGAGGTCTCTCCGGTCCTAAACAGTCGTAATGACTGTTTCAGGGTAAACAGTCATTATTGTGTCCTTCTTGCTCCGAGCGACCTGGGTCGGGTGGACGGTCCAGTCGCAGAGGGAGTGGACGGGAGCGGGATTGAAGGTGAATGTGTGACGAGTAAATGGGTGACGGACCGGTGTCCCGGGGGGTGACCGGTGTCGGGGGACGGGTTCGTCGGAGGTGAGTTTGGAAGGGGGGTTAGACCTGAGATTGGTCCTCGTCGAGACGGGTATTGACCAGTGAAGTAGGTGGTTCCCGGACAGGGGGTTTTGGTACCGTCGGTCCCCGAGGTTTCCACTCGATTCTGTGGTGGAAGGACCGACCGGGAGGTCGGATCGAGTGGTAGGAGACGTAAGTCCTCCGGTCTGGTGTCTTAGTCTATGTAGATACGTCCCAGGTCCCGTCTGACCACAAGTCGAGACTCTTAGAGTCTTCATACGTACAGTGGTTGAATATTATTTCCAAAAAACTTTCAGACCGATAGGTGTATAGAAATTATGGATTAATCGACTTATATAAAACTTACACATAAAAAAAGTCAAAATTGCAAAAAAGTAAGTAAACGGTTAGAGGTCAATGTCCATGACTTTATTCTTTTGATTTTAATTTTTTTTAAAAAATTAAGTGTTTTTCTTTAGTTAAACCCTTTACATTTATTCATTTGAACGTTTTCCACAAAAACACGTAAAATCCGTAAAGATGACAACGTCGTTAGCTTCTTCCCGTCCCCCTGAAGATCCTGGGTGCAGGTGGAGGGAGTTCGTCCAGAAGTCCCCAGGGACCATACATCCTGGGAGCGGTCGAAGGTTGGTTGGTCCGTCGGGTCCTGTGAGATGGTTAAGTGAGGTAGACAGTAGGGTACGTCAATTGACTTGTTAGTGAATTCTATTTGGAAAGGAGTTCTTGACAGAGTGAGATCTAGTGGTTGTTCCTGGATGACACACTGTGTCCCCTGGCATGAGTTATGGAACATTATTGGATATTCCCTTTTCTTGGACTTTTTTATATATGTGTATACATATTGACTTAGTGAAGTGACATGTAGACTTGATTGTGTTATAACACTTATTGATATGACATTAAAAAATTAACATATTTTTGATATAACATTAAAAAATTAACATTTTTTTTTAAAAAAAATTCTTTTTGGTAAATTTTTTTTACAGAGTGACTCCTTGTAAATGGTTCTTGACTCTTTTAACTCCTCCCCCTCTTACCCCGGAGGTCTTGGTAGTCTTTACTAAAAACGGTGACCTCGTAGAGAAGAGAAAGCTGGAGGTGGGGTCGACCCATGTAGCCCAGATGGGTACTACATTCGTGTCCGTTCGACCGGGAATGGTCAAGTTTCTACCCAGTCCCTTTCTTCTCATGTACGGTAAATGAAGATGAATGATATCACTTGATTTTGATGGGTCTGACGTTCGTTTCGGTACAGATCTAATTCTTAAATCGTTTTACCACGAACATACAAACCTCCAGACTGAACACTAACCGATTGAGGATACTACCAACTTCGTGAGGGACACCTCACCTGTTTGGGGAAAGGACATTTACGTGTCTTAGTCCTACGAGGTCTCGGGGTCCTTGTCTTCGGTGGGTCGACCGAGTGGGAACTCGGTGAGGGAAAACCCTTCCCCTCTGAACTACTTAACTGCAGACGTCACGGATCCCTAGGTCGTAGAAGGGACGGGCGGGTAAATTGGACCCTAGGGTAAATTAAGAGTGTTGTCGAGTAAAGTGTCGTCTCTTTTAGTCCCTACACTCCTTTGACTTCGTGGTCGAATTCCTACCCTGTCCCCCGGGTAGACGAAGGAACCCGTCCTTCGGGGTTGGGTGAGTCTTGTGGACTTAGACCCCTGACTACCGAACTTGGGATCCTTCACAAGTACATGGTCTGGACCGACGTCTCCTCGTCAAGGAGTCCTGACTGGATTATTATAAGTTCCGGACTACTTCCTTTCGACCACGACCCCACATCCTTTCTCACCGCCGTGTCTAGAGTGTACCCGTCGTGTGGGAGACCACCACCCACCCCACCCCCCCCGTCCGAGTCCGGACCCATGGGACCCCTCCTCAATGTCCTGAATCCCAGTTCCTGTATCCAGGTTCGTCGTACTACTGTGGTGGTCCTCAGGCTCTCTCTCTCTCTCTCTCTCTTTTCCTCAGGACCTCTTTAGAGGGACCTTGAAAGTTCCAGATCGGGGACTGGTAGTCCGACGTCTTGGGTCTACATCTCCGGTTCTCACCCAAGGTGACGGGACGTAAAGACGGTCAGGTCGGAGTGAGTCTCGGGATCTACAGTACTTCGACTGTTAGGGTAAAATGTCTACCCCTTTGACTACCGGTCCCAGTGTCGAGACGTCCCCGTTCGGGTTCGGTCAGTAGTGTGAGTGACCCGTGCATTCCGTGAAGGGTGAGATAGAGGTAACGAGGGTACCCGTCCGCGGTAGACCGGTTTTGGTCGTTATATATATATTTATATTTATTGAAATTTAATAATAATTTTTAGTGTGGTTGTTTGAATTAGACACCACAAAGAAAATTCTCACATAACGTATGGAATTAATCCAGGTGTTCAGATTCTCTTCCTAGACTAAACCCATAACTCCCGTCTGTCCCAGGTCCACGGGGTCTCGTCCTCGGGTCCCCGGGAGTCCCGTTGTCGGAATCCGTGACGGTGAGAGGACCCTCCCACTCTCAGGAGACACGAGTACACGAGTCAGTACAGGTTAAGAAACACTTGGGTACCTGACGTCGGGTAATCCGAGGAGACAGGGATCTTCGGGACCCTGAGGTGTAAGTTCAGCCATGAAAAACGAAACAGAAAATGTGCCTTGTACTTTTTAGAAAAGTAGACAAAAGGGGTATCTTTACTTGAAAGATGGTTCACCTTTTGAAATAACAAGGGGTGAACGACAGGTTCCTCTGGGCGCTGGGGAGGCAAGAGTGGGTTCAGTCTCGACCAGTCCGACGAGTGGACGGGACCGTCTCTCAAGAAGGAGCCAAAAATACTTAATGAATGATGTGAGGAGAGATAGGACACTATAGTTTACGAACTGGGTGTGTTCAACCAAGACACGAGTGTTCCCAGTCTTACCTGGCGGGACAAAGCTCTACTAAGACCACCCAGGTGGCGGTCGTCCCGTAGTCGGACTTTTCCCTCGACTGTCGTCACCAGGTTGTATGGTGTCATGTTCTTGTAAGGACTAGGACTCGTAAGTATAGTGGTACGTGTCGCAGACATCCTCTACGAAATCCTTAGAGTATTGGCACGTTTGGTAGGGAGGACGAGAACCTGAAGGAGACAGGTGAGTCTCCAGGGGTCCGGACGTCGTCTGGCGAGACACCGGAGCCGGTCCCTGTAGTCGTGACGTCCGAGACTACGAAGGACCAGTGAGTGCCGCGACACGGGTGGTGGGTCCCCGTGGAGGGGTTTCTTGTGTTACCAGTTGTTGGTCGGAGAGGGGGTCAAGTCGAAGAAAAAGGTCTCGTCGCCGATGTATGACTTTAGTGGACCCCCACCCCCCGTGAATAGGTGAGATCCGGTGTCGGGTCTAGTCGACGGGAACCCCCAAGTTAAGTGGGTCCGTTACGACTGTGCGTCCAGGACAGAGGACTCTTCACCCGGTGGTCTGGTTCGCACGTCAGACTCACACGACTCGTGGGACAAAGATGTGGGTCACACACCTGGGACTTTAGACGGAGTGTCCCTACCACGTCATTCGGACGATAAGTGGGCACAGAGTAAGGTGAGAACACGATAATTCGGAGAAGAGGGCTCACACTCTGGTGTGGTCCGGGACCATTGGGGTGTGTGACTCGGCTTCGGTAGAAAGGTGCGACGACTCTTCGACTTTACACCTAGATACGCGGTAGGTGGTAGAGTGGGAGGGTCGAGGTGTGACAGGAATTGGGCTGTCTTCCGGGGGATGACGGAGTAGGGTCCGGGACTACTCTTTGGTCGTCCGTTCGGAGGGTCACAAGGTCTTTCTGGACGAGGTAGATTCGGAGAGAGGTGTCCCCTGTGGACTGCGGACCTATAGACCGGAGTACCCTCTCGTGTACACTAAGGAAAAGTTGACCCTGAGTCGGTCTAAACTCGGTTTGGAAAGGGTGTCGGTCCCGAAGGGACCAGCGAGCCTGTCATTTCTTACACGGACGTTACGTCCTCTGACCCCAAGTTAGGGACCCACCCCTTCTACGGGACCTCTTCCCGTACCCATGGGTGAGATCGTAAGAGCGGATCTCTTAAGGTACCTGTCTCTTCGCACCACCCGATGTCAGGTATCCCAGTGTTTCTCAGTCTGTGCTGACTCCTTGATTGTGAAAGGGTGATAGTTGAGAGACTCGTAGAGTAGATCGATTCGATCTTTCCAAGAAAGAAAACTGACCTGATTGCGTGTCAAGGAACCTTCTTTTTGATACTGTTTGGTTCTGTAAAATGGTTTTTCGTCTCTGTAGTAAAACGGTTGTTTCCCGGTATGACAGTTTCGATATCAAAAAGGTCATCAGTATATCTCTACACTCTCAACTTGGTATTTCTTCCGACTTACGGTTTCTTCTCCTAAAACTTGATACCAAAAACTCTTCTGAGAACTCTCAGGGAACCTGACGTTCCTCTAGTTTGGTCTGTTAGGATTTCTTTTAGTTGGGACTTATAAGTGACCTACCTGACTATGACTTCGACTTCGAGGTTATGAAACCGGTGGACTACCCTTCTCGGTTGAGTAACCTTTTCTAGGACTACGACCCTTTCTAACTCTCGTCCTCCTCTTCCCCTGCTGTCTCCTACTCTACCAACCTGTCGTGACTGAGTTACCTGTACTCAAACTCATTTGAGTCCCTTTATCACTTCCTGTCCCTTCGGACCGTACGACGTCAGGTACCCCAGTATTGCTCAACCTGTACTGACTCGCTTTTGTTGTCGTTGTTGTGTGTCGACTGTTATGGGTCCTAGTGGTGTTTGTTGTTTTTTTTTTGTGTCGGGGTTGTTTTACGTGTCATCCCTGAGGGTCTCCGTCCCGAGGCGTCACGTCCGTCCCGCGGAAGTGGGTCGTGGAGCGGTTCTCCGTGACCAAGAGACGTCGGTGCTGTGTCCACTGGGTGGAACCTGTGGACCGGTCCTGTTTCATCCGACGTGCCACCCCGCCCCATGGGTGTCCCGTGAGTGCACTACCACAGCTAGTACAGGTCCGGGTAGAGGTGTGTCGTCACCCGCACCAGTCAGAACCCGACTCACTCCGGTCTGTGCGTCATCATCGTCAGAGGGTCCTAGAACTACGCCGCCGTCACCAAGAGGAAGTCTGCTCTCCCGTTTCCCGTTCAATCGGTATATGGACTCCGGTGGTCTCGGGGACGAGGAGGCGGTGGTCTCCGACTCGACCTCCGTGTTGCATCTGGCTCCAGGTCCGTTGGGGGGACGTCAGTCCCATGGAGGTCTCGCGTCCGTAAGGGGTACCGACCCTAATCCCAACGAAACCCCGTGGGGTGTGACGGGGTGTGGGGAGGTGACAAGGACGGGAAGTCAAGTGGTCCCGGTTTGGGTGTCTGGGAAGTTCCAGCCCTCCGGTGGGGTGCGGGTCCTCGGTCGAGGAGAGGGGTCCTTTCCCAGGGGAGAAGGTTCTCCCCGACCCTGTCAGACTGGTGGTTGAGTTTAGTAGTACACTACCGAGAAGACCTTGTACGGTCTGGGGAGGGGTGGGGTCCTTCCCGGTCCGGTGTGCGGAGACTCGTGGGGTATCGAATTGGGTCTCAGCTCCAGGTGTCTGGTACATTCGTCGAGAGGGGTTTCCTAGTGGTCGGCCCCAGACGTGGGGCTGGAGTGGTGAGTGTCCCTTGCGGAGTCTTTCCGTAGGATATGGTGTGTTCCAGAGGAGTCTGTAAATGTGTTGTCCTTCTTACGACCGAGGTAGAGCGGGAGTTCAACTCTTGTCTCTCTGTGTCCTCTGCAAACGATGGTAGGCAGGACGTGATTGGGTAGCCCCGGCCGATACTACTGCTACCACTGACAGTCGAAATATGTTCCTCTCGGAATTTTGTCGTAAAGACCCTGTAAAACAAAAGTTGTGGGGAAGTATAGGGCATTTATTGCCTCTTGGAGTTGTTCAAAAGTATATTCATCCAATCACGATACCTATAATGGTGTATTCTTCGATGCTGACTCTTCGAAAAAATTTTTACATAATGACGTAGATTTCATTATGTGCTGGGAGAAGGGAAGGAGGAGGGAGGTACCTTGTACAAGTGGTCCTAGGGTTTCACCTTTCTCAACCTTCTTTTTTCCTTCACTTTGAGTCTAAACACGACGAAGTCTACTATGTTTCCTAAGACTTCTGTCGTAGCAGGCACCCCTCCCATTTTGACAACTAAGTTCAATCTCAAAACCTAATAAATACCCAAAATAAATACAGAAAAAGGTGATTGGAACTTCTTGAAATTATTTCCTTTGTTTTTGGTAATTTTTATTTATTTCATTGTCATCGGTTAGGTAATGCATAATTGTTCTCATACATTGTGTAAAATACTTTTTAGTGTTGTGAAAGGTTTTGTTAGTGACACTCTTCGTTCCGAAACAAGAGGGAAAGCGGTCAGAGCCATAGGCAGAAGTGTCTTCTGTCGACAAAAGACACGAGGTACAAGACTAAGATAAGATAAGATAGACAAGGTCGACTAAGATACAGGGTGGTAAGTGAGGTACCAGAGAGGACCTCCTGCAGACACTTCTTCTGCCCGGAGTGTGGTGGACAGGAACCTACTCTGCGTAGAGTGTCGGGGGTCCGCCGGACCTTCGGGTCTCGATGTGACTGGGGTGAGATTCTTGTGTAAGATATTCAATATAAATCAAGACGAGAAGTAAAAGAACGTTTGCTCAACGGAGGACGTCCAAAAGAACTTACGATACTTAAGAGTCCCGGGACCCCACTCTTAAGAGTCGGAAGGGGTGGGTACGTGACGGCGTCCTGTGAGAGGTGGTCCGTGTCCCCACCCCATGTCCGGTCCCGGTCGTAGGGCTACGAGAGGCCTCGCCGCTAGGTCCGTAGTCTTCTCCCCCGCAGAGACGTCTACTGAGTCACGGGGTGAGGAGGGTACCCCTGTGACCGAGTTTCTCCTCTTCCTCTCGCCTACGAGGGGGACAACCCTCCCGAGACCCTTTCGGGTCACTGACCCAGACGGAGTCGGGCTCGGGACTTCCGTGGACGACACTAGTCCCTCGACCGGAGTCCCTCCAGGTCTAGACCGGTGAGTCGGAAGTTCACTGGTCCCCGTCAGTAAGTAGGCAGTCTGTGGACGGAGGAGCAGAAGTCTTCCCTAAAGGGTCACAGGGTGCCCGTCTGATACGACACCGACTGTCTCAGCCCCTCGGGTCCCGGTCGGTCGACGTCTACAGGTGTAGTACCTCGGTTCCCGGTCCGAAGACCGTCCGCCGGAAGAGGTTCGGTCGTCCGTCGTGACCCGAGAGAAGGCCTTAGAGATCGTACAGGCGGGGGTGGACAGGGAAGTGACGGTCCTGTGCACCACATCTAGTGACTCCCTGTCGAGGGAGGGGGTGGGGAGGGGTGGAAGTGTGAGTCCGATGGAAGGGACCTGGGTTCCCGGGTCCTATTCTACTCCCAGGTGACGGTCAAAGGTGGTAAGGGACCCGGGTCTCTGGGAGCCACCTTTTGAGTACTTGGGGGTTGAGCAGGTCGAAAGGAGGGTCGATAGGTAGACCCCTCGATCTGGGGAGGGACTCCTCGGGTGTCTTCACTGTCTTGGATGAGGTGACTCCGTGACGAGGACGGCTTCTAAGGAGTTCCAGTGGTTCGGGGCTAAGACTGTCCACAGGGAGAGGTAGTCGTAGGGGGACCCCGTACTCACACCCACTGACACCTGCAGGACGTAGGGGGTCGAGCACAAGGACCGGTGGAGGTCCGGGGTACTAGAGTCGGAGGCCAAATAGAGACACACAGGGGCTGTCCTGACCGGGATCTGACCTTCCACACCCGTCCACACACACACACACATTCACTTACCTGGTATTTAAGTTATCGGACCAGTCTTCACCGTCGACATGGTAGTCTAAGCTTCCTTTTAGTCTCCGGCACACACCCCGACGGGGTTTGCCGGTGGTGTACTCGGACTGACAGGGGATACTGTGTCTACGAGTCTCACCGGCGGTGCCTTTCGTCTCAGAGACACCCCGACCCCTCCGAGAGACTACCGGCCTGGGAGTCCTGTCCTCCGTAACCTTATTGCTCCACATTTGCTTCTACTTCCGTTCGCCACGGGGTCGTTCGGAGTCTTCACTGGGAGGGACGGGTCGCACCCCCGAGACGTTCCTTCCTGTTCTCGTAGATCGTCCATTGTAGGTCCGGTGTCCGAGTGTCCAGGTGGCGCAAGACCCCTCTCGAAGGATCTCTTCTCGGTAGGAGTCGACCTGGGCAGCTGTGTCAGTCCTGACCCGCCTATTAATGTCGGTCAGTCACTGTGTGCACAAGAACCGCTGGTAGGACTCCACCAGGGAAGGTCCGGTCGAGGTGGCGTCCCGTCGGTTGTATCGGGTCTTCTCTGATCCCTTCACTTTACGATTGTGTAGCGGAACAAAACAAAACAAAAAATTAGAGTTGAGATGACCGAAACCAATTGTTCGAATTCTCTGGTTTTACCAAAAAAGGCAACGAAACCCACAAAATCTAATGTTGTGGAAGGGACATTGATTACTTTGGCCGAGGACCTCAAGGGGTCGTCTTCGCACTGTCGACTTGTCGACAAAGGGTCGGTTTCGTTCTTTCTTTTACCTCCCCCTCCCGACCTCCTCGACCGAGTCTTCCCTGTCCTTACTACCCCTGTACTGTCTGTCTTGGGGGAGTCTCGTCGTCTCCTCGACGTCCTCCTAGGTCCCTCCTCCGAGAGTGCGAAACCAAAGGTCTACACAACACGTCCGAACGTCCAGTTGAGACCGGGGCTGACCGAGACGGTCTCTCCTACCGTCTCTAGGAATTCGAGTTTCCGAGATACTCGGACGGGGTGACCGGGGTCCGGACCTTTCTTCGTCTTTTAGGTCACCCTAGTCCTTCTGGGTGACGTTAAAGTCTTGGGTTTCTACAGGTTTGGAGAGACCCCGACTCCGACTGAGACTTTGCCCTCAAGTCTCTCCGGTCTCCGGTAGTCCACCTGGGGTACGACGTGGACCTAAGACCCTTCCGTTCCTTCGAGGTCCTTGGACCACCGTGGACGGGACCCCTTTACCTCCACGTCTGCCTCTCGACCTTTGCTGGGTCACTGACGTGGACTAGGGGTCCACTGACGTAGGTTTTGGGTCGACCGGCTCAGTATGATTGAAACGTGCCATAGACCGGTAGTCGCCCTTTGTTGCCCAGGGTCTCTCCGACCGAGTCAGGCAGTCAGCTATTCAACACGGGTCAAGAAACACAAGGGCACCTGACATCGGAGGGTCTGTGGAGACAGGTACCCTAAAGGCTCCGTTCTCATGACCCTTTACTGTTGGACTGGGTTCCTGACTTGGACGACAGAGGACGGATATAGAGGATGTCACCGTCCGTATAGGAAATAGTGAACTCGGTGTACCCTTCGGGGTGACTCCGTATGAGAAGTTATTATTTGTCAGTGTACATGTATAGACGAGGACCAGAGGTTTTCTTGTTACCTCCCCGTTGGGGTTTGTGTCGTGTCTACGGATTTACGTACCCCACCCTCTCTACCACCCCGTCCCGTCATACGACCGGGACTTCTATGAACCGTCATTCATAGGTTCATAGAACAGAGTCTCAGAGGTAACACCCTACCTTGGTACGTTTATAAAATTCATGAATTTTTCTTTTTAATTAAATTTTGTCACTACGGATTTTTAGTTTTGGTTTTATTTAATTTGGATTGACATTGGAGTGACCATTACACTAGTGTGTCGTCTCTTGATAAGGTCCACTTTTTTATGTATAAACTGATATATAGTCACGACACACGATACGAATCAGTGAGCCAGTACGGGTTGAGAAACGCTGGGTTACCTGACATGGGTGCTCCGAGGAGACGGGTATGACCTCACTCAACGGTACGGGAGGTGATTCCCTAGAAGGGTTGGGTCCCTACCTTGAGTCCAAAGGGTGTACCGTCCACCTAAGACATAGGAGACTCGGTGGTCCTATATGTCGAAGAGACCATCAAGTCACCATTTCATAGGTGGACGTTACGTCCTCTGTGTTCAAGTTAGGGACCCAGTCCTCATCCCATAACGTTGGGTGAGGTCATAAGAACAGACCTCTAAGGGTACCTGTCTCCTAGGACCGTCCGATGTCAGGTATCGCAGCCTTTCTCAATTTGTGTTAACTTCACTGACTCATACGTACGGGTGTGTGTGATCGCCCTATATTAGGTTCCTGTTCTATTGGAGTCTTTGGTGATTTCTTTAGAATCTGACATAAGTTACCAGAATAACACCCAGTATTATAACAACTACGATAAAACTTAGTTGACATGTATTTTCTTACTTTGTTTTTTAATATTATGACAGTAATCTCAAAGGTTGTAGTTTCCTTTTCTCTGTGTTTACATTTTTAGTTTCCTGACTCACTTAACCTTTATAGGTATACTTGAGTCTTAAACAAAGACAAAAAGATTTTTTGTAGAAGGTGGAGACAGGAAACCTTTCAGTGTCCGGGTCTCTATTGGACCTAATGTCCGACCTTTTGGGTAAAGGACGACTCTCTTTGATCTCGAAGACTTTTTACGGTGTAGACACACACTCCGTCCTTGTACGACCCTCCCACACCCGGTTCAGTGGTCCTTCGTCCTCCATTGGAGTCCGAGTGGGGGAACCTCCTAGGTCAGCACTTTGAACTATTTCTTTACTTTTCTTAGTTCGCAAGTGACTCCTATTGGTTTGTCGAGTACTCATTTACACGAAGTAAAAATTTCTTAGTCCTCGATTATTTACGTCTTCTTTGTTTTCCTAGTCTTTTGACTGGGACTCACACATTTGGGTTCACTTATGTCTAGTCGGTTCGAAAGCTCCGTGGACGACACTGGGAGCCCGTGTAGCAGAACCCTTCGGGTATTGTTGTGTCCTTCGAGTCTAGGTGTGCAGGACCACTCTTCCCCGGTCGTGTCCCCGGTCGTGTCCCCTCTCCGTGTCACTAGTCCCGTCACAGCACTTGTGTCCACTCACGAGTCCTGGATCCCGGTCGTGTCTTCCAGTCCAGCAAGTCCACGGACCTGTCCAACCCTCTTCATGTCTCGTGTGGGTGGGGACCCCGACTCGCCGGTCGTTCCCGTCCTCGTAGTCGTTCCTTTTTGGTTTTGGTTCTGTGTGAACCGTGTGGGTGACTTATGCTACACACATAGGTAGACCAGAAAACCAAAAACATACGATACTTCCAGACTATAGAGTCCCCGGAACGACCATCCTTTCCTACGGAGGGCGAATGGTCCCGACCGATTAAGGACCTCTGTCATCTGTCGAACAAGGACAGGGTGACCGCCTAGTCTCGGGTGTGGAAACGACTCTTGAGAGTATGAGGTCGGTGACAGGGGCGGGATTAGTGGTCCCGCCCCTGGTCCCCCGTCCTCTGTGGCTGTAGGGTCTCGGGAGTGGTAGGCGTGACAGGTCGGGATACAGACGAGTAGCGGTACCTTTGTGGATATTTCGGGGCAGGGGGAGAGGGTCGGAGAGACGGAGGACCCATGGTCACCAGGGAGGAGACCCCCTGACACTAACTATCTCGTAGGAAGAGACCGGAATCGGGGGGACGGTAGTGACAGTGGAGACTTTTTACCTCATAAAAGACGGTATAGTCATTTGTTCCTACAGTGTCGGTAGTCTCTAACGTCGGGAGTCTCACTCGGGCACTCGGGACTCCCTTGAGTCCTTCCTTTTCTTATGGACGGTAGATCGTCGGGTAGTCTGACTTCGGTGAGTGATGGTGACTCGGGTCTCCTTTGAGTCCTTTACTTTTTGCGTCCTATGCCGGGGTCTATCGACTCCCGTATAGTTTCCTTACTAAAGTGACTCGGGTCTGGACGTAGAAGGGTATGTGTCTTTTCGTGATTTAAGGAATTGAACCCAATAGACAAAAAGAAATTAACTTTTATCAAAAACTACTAGTCTGATAGACGGGAAACAACGTTTTGAAGATATATTGGACCGAGAGAGGAACGGAGGAACCTCGTCAAGAGAGTCCCAGTGAACTCTATGACAGAGGATCCGAACTTCAGGGGTTTTAAGGGTGGTTTAATTTTCATTGAGAGTCGAAGATCCAACACTTATAAAAAATTCAACTGTGGAGGTATTTAATTTTAGGTGTCCGTGTTGAGTCTGTATGTAGGTAGAGTACACTGAGGACTGACTTTGTTTACTCGAGACTTCTTCTCTGCGTAAACTCTGTTCGTCCCACTGGTTCGGGTCTAGTCCTGAGTTAATAGACATTGACACCCGTCGACAGTATCCCCACAGTTTGACCGTGACCGGTGTTACACGAATTGTCTTCCCGGTGAGAGGTTCCGACATTCCTACATCGTACGACTACCCATCCTAGACCCCCCTCCGACGTCTGGGTGTTCTGATCGGCCTGCAATCAAAGACAGCTTCTCCTAACACTCACGAACCCCCGCCAACAATACAATGATAGAGATTGAAACACGTGCACACTTAAAGGATTTTCGAAGTTCCTGTCCCAAATGTAGACTGAACAAGGACGACGTCGGGGTAATGGGTCCTGTTAAGTCCGTGTGTCATCTCTGGACCGTCGACGAAAGACTTGGGTCGATTCCTGTGCACGAAAGAGCCACTGTGCGTCTCCGTGGTGTAGGGGAAGACGTGGCGTGAGGTCCGGGGCAGGTCCGGCGGGACGGAGAGGGAAGTGGCGAGGAGGCGTGGTTTCGGAGTCCAGTCGGAACGAGGGGTGTAGAGCGAGGAGGGAGACGGACCTCGTGTGGAGGGGTGTCTCCCTGGACTCGGTGACGTCGACGACTTGTGTTTCAAAGGAGGTCGTTTGTCCCATCCACTCAAAGATGTCCACCGGACTATGTTTGCTGTCTGAGTAGTCTCAAGGTTTGTAGATGACCAAAAAGTTGTTTGTTATAAATAAGGGACTATTAGTTCCCTATTAATTCCTTTAGGTCCAAGTAATAGGTCCTACGTCTTTCAAGTCTTTTAATTTATAATATAGAGTGTCGAATCGTTGTTGGTACCAATGAGACCCTATAAAGTAAGGTCTGAAAGAAAAAGAGAGACCGTGAGTACATTTACACACATATCATACACGTGTGTGACACTTTTGACCCTAAGATGAGATGTACGTTGAAATGTAAGATGAAACTAGTGAATTTTAGCATGGGAACTCAGTTAAAAGGTTCGACTCGAGTCCACTACCAGGGTACCGGCGGGGGAGATCCGACACGAGTGCTATAGAGAAATGTAGGACTGGTATAGGGCAAGTCGTTTTAGGCCCAAAGTGTTTTGACCGAGTTCCAGAGGGACGGACCCAACTTTAAAGGGACCGGTTCCAAGAGACTGAGGCAAGACCCCGAGGTCAGGCGGGGAGTGGGGGTGGTTGTCGTCCACGTGTCCGTCGAAACGACTTCCGTGTGACAGCTCGTCTCAGTGGTGACCTGAGACTCGTGCACAGTCCGGACCTGCACCGGTCGAGGTACGCCGGTACCCTGGTCGACAGTCTTGTCCTTCCATACTGGGTTCCTGTCAAAGGACTCCTCCTCCTTCTTTCTCTATCCTTCCTACCTGTGCTTGTATGTCGGTTCGTCGAATCTTGACCCACCCCTCGAGGTGGGAGGCTGTCCGAAGATACCCAGGGAAAGTCGTAGTAGGTCTCATTGTGTTCGTTGACCCTTTATTACGGGAGTGATTGTGTTCAGTAGTGTCAGTAGGTAGTCCGTGACCCGGGGAATGTGAGGACAGGTTCACGAGGAGGCACAGCCCAGGAGTACCAGACCTTTCCGAGAGTGTCGTAGACTCAAGTCCCTGTTGTTCCTGACCGGTTCGGGTTCCCGACTACAGGGGTCCCTTTCGGGGGACCGTCTGGGGCGTATGGGGTCGTTACGAACCTGGATTTCTCCCCTTCGGAGACGTGAGCAGGTTCGAGAGATTGGTGGGTACTACACACACCCAGTCGACGGACCGGGACCCGTGACCGGACTTAGGTTACGTAGGGGAAGAACACGGACCGTTACCGGTGTGGCCCCAGCTCTTGTTCGAGAACGACCTTTGTCAGGGACTTCCTAAGGACCACAATACTGGTCTCGACTTCTGGTACGAGAGTGGACGGACCGGGTCGACTGTTCTCCGGTTGTTCCTGGGTCCGAGTAGAGGCACCGACCGTGTAGTCCTTGGAAGGGGTGATGGGGTGCGGAGGACCTTCGACGGTCTCCCCGTAGACGAAACAGGCCCGTCTGGTGAGAGGGTGCCCTTTTTGACTGTAGGTCTCTACCCGGGTGGGGGTTGTCCACCACCTCCTCGTTCCGATTTGGGTCCTGTCCACAAAGAGACATTTAAGTTTCCCACACCGGTCAAAGGCTCTATGTGTGTCTGTAGTCTTGTTTGTGTTTAGATTTTATCTAGGTTATTTACCTCCTTTCCAGTTTTGGTATCTCGTGTAGACGCCAGCAGTCGGCACCTAGTCCCATTCGTTTGGCAGTCGAGGGTGTCTCTACGTCTGTTTATGTGACACTCAGGCAGATTGGTGGGTGGTCCCTGGAAGTACTTCCTCCTACGCAAACGTGGGGGCCTCAGCGGTGTGGAAGGTGTGTCCCGTGAGCCTGTGTTTCGTTCGTGTATGTGTTCCTTTTGTGCAGGTCCACGAGGAGTCTGGTCCTGTGTTCGTCGAGTCTCGCTCTTATATGACTCTGTGTTGCAGTTGCGTGCTTGCTTGTCTCTTTCTTTCGTTATTTATCCCTCGTTTGCTCCGGTGAAATTAAAACTCGAAGGAGTGCCAGTCAGTGGAGTTGTTCCTGTTTTCTATGTTTGACGAAGTTCTTTGTTAAAGATCTCTTCTGCCTTCGACGTGACCTACCATGTACCGTCCAATCTGTGACATCTACGTTTCTAATCGCTTGGACTTCCGCGTCGTCGTATTTGACAGGTTTTACTTTATCTTTTTTTTTTTTTGTTTAAAAAATATTTCTAGTAGTAGAACCTGAAGGGACTACCGTGTCACCTATCCTTAGGTGGACAGTTACGTTCCCTCTACCAAGTTAGAGACCAGGTCCTACTCAGGCATACGGTGTCTCGTCGGTTCGGGTATGTGGCGTCGATGACTCGGACGTGAGATCTCGGGTCCTCGGTGTTGCTGACTCGGTGCACGGTGCCGATGACTTCGGGCGTCTGGAATCCACACTGGACGGGGTCCTTCTAGAGTTTTGGGGTCACGAGTCGGGTGTCGTGTCTTTTCCCCCGTCCACAGGACTCTACAGTGGTTGACTGGGGGTCGTCAGTTCAAAGTTCAGGTCCATCAGCAGGGTCTTTTCCCGTCACGTTCGGACGAGGTTTCTTGGGAGGGAGGTGGTTCCAGTCGGGTCCGCTGCAGACGGTTCCCTGTCTTCCACGTCCCACCGGGCGTCCGTTAGGCGAGTGTGCGTCCCGGGGTGTTGGGTCGGTCGCGGAGGTGGACGGGTCCCGGGAAGTGACCTCCACGACTCACCCAAGTACGTCGGAGAACGGTAGACGTTTCCGTCGTTCGTGAGACCAGGGTCCCCTCCTTGGTCACTACGACTTTGTTGTCGGTTCTGGTGTAGAGGTGGTCTCCTAGGTGGTCCGTACAGAACCGGGGTCCTCGTTGAAGTAGTCTGCTTCCCCCACCGACGTGAATGGCACCGGTCGAGCAGTTTGAAGGGCTTCTCGAGCAACTCTTCAAAGTGGTCGAGGACCCGGCACGTGACACTGCGGTTCGGACACTTCGGGTGCTACAGACGTTTCTCCTACGACGTTCTGTCTCTCCATGGTCGACGGTAGAAGGTACCCGAGTCTGTCTGTAGTGGACTTTGGTGTCGGTCGGGGGACGGATAGGGACGGATAGGGACGACCTAGGCCCTGTTCTGACTCCAACCCTCTTCGGCCCCCTGAGGAGTCAGTGTCTCCCTCCTTTACGACCTCGGTGAGTCTCAAGGACGACTGAGGAGGGTCCTGTGACACCCCAGTCGCCACTGGGGGTGTACGAGAGATATATGAGTCACAGGGGGTCTGGGTCCCTCGTCGAGTTGCAGGTGATCGGACGAGGTAAAGGCCCCACCGGACCACTACCCCAGTACCGACCACCGTCCACTCGTTGTCACTGTACAAGAGTTCCTTACTCGTCGGGAGTGTGGTAGATAGAGGGGTGGGGGAGGTGGGTGTTGACTACGGTCACTGACTCGGGTCCGGGACAGTTTCGGGGGGTCCCCACGACACGACACCCGTGTCGACGGGGAGCCAGTCGATGTTCCCACTTTCGTTGTAGAGAGAATCTACGACCCGTGGGTAAATGATGTCATGGACACAGTCCCATTTGTTGTGGCACAGGTGGGTGTCGTGTGTCGGTCGTTGGACCTGTGACGTTTCTGAAATTTTCAGAATTCTTTGCTTGGTTGTATCTCCTGGTTCCGTCCTGTCTCTTGAACATTTCGTTGTCTCTCGAAGGGGATCGGCATGTAAACCTTCTCTCACCCCAAGGACGACTCGGAAGGTTCGTGGAACTAGGGGGTGTCCACACTCCCTACTTCCTCTCCACTGGTCCCCGGATCGAGTCTTGTTCGACGAGGTGCCCTTGGTGTTCCGGACTAGTGTCTCAAGGACTTGGTCATGGTCCACAGTGGAAGTTTGGTGAGTGGGGTCCCCTTGTGGGAGTGAGAACTTCTGTGACATACCGGTTGAAAACAGTGGACGTCGGTTTTCGTGGGAGCCGATACTCTGGACCCTCCAGTGAGTGTACCCATGACCTCTCCAACTGCTCTGTATTTACACGTAGAGGTTAAATTTACTTCTTTCACTACACATGTCCTTAAACAAGAAAACTGTGTCAACGCAAGTATAGAGTTAAGGACTACGGTCTAGAATTGAGTCCCAACTTAAAAGTTGTTATGGAGTACAGTCTTTCACCCCTGGGTGTAATCTCCGTCTTTCACCCTTGGGTGTAATGTCCGTCTTTCACCCTTGGGTGTAGAGTCTCTCCGAAGAGAGACTACTACAGGAGTGGGGGGGTGTAATTGGTACGGGACGGGTTCACGTCTCTCGTCGACACAAGTGGGGTCCGGTAATATTAGGAGATTGACGTCTTCTCGTAGGGGGTGACTCGGACACTCCTTGAATTCCTATGTCCGGACTGAACATGTAGGGTGACATGGTTTGTGTCTCGTTGTCCTCTATGTATAGACACAATCCTTATTTACTTGTCCATTTTTGACACAGATCCGATATCCACACAGTGACTATGAGTCCTCGACTCGTTGTCCTGACGTTCTCACCCGCCTCTCTTTGTTGTCAAAAGAGGGGAGACAAATCATATCTTAAGTCCGAAGAAATGTAGAGACTCCTAGGTGGCACAAAATAAGGAAGAGATATTGATGGGTACGTAAGTGTGCGGGAAGAGATCGGAGACCAAAGAGTCGGAGACGAGTAAGTGAATCAAGGTACTTGTGACTGACTCGTGACGGGTGGAGGTGCGAACCTTTCGGGCGTCTCAAAGGGACGGACAGGTGGAGGTGGTGGGCGCCCTTTGGAGTGGGGATTTCGTGGGTCCATCGCCTAGAGAATGTGGGATCCGGGGACAGGAGTCTTCCGAGTCTCGTCCCTCCCTGTCTCGTGTCCCTTCGTTACTATACCATTCCGACCTTAAGTCGTCCTTCCGTGTTGTGGGTGAAGTTCCTGCGTCGGTCCGACCTCGTCCCAGACCTTGGATAGGTCCCTAAAAGGTCTGTTGGTTCTTTCCTTCCTTCCTCCTTTCCTCCTTCCTTTTTTCCTTCTCCCCTAACTAAGTCTTCACGTTTATCATACACCTTTGATTCTGCCCACTCTTTGGTATGTCGTTGAATAGTTTTCGACTCTCTCCGTCTGACCGACCGTGTACCTGTGTTCGTCACTCGTCACCTTGTGTTCACAGGTACTACTCTCCGAGGACTCACAGTCGGGTCCTTTCCGACCCCCCTCTCCACCACTCTGAAACCTAAGATCTTCCTGACAGGTCGAGACGATGAACACCGTTACACGACCCTGGAATTCGTTGGATGGGTTGTGAAAGTGTACGGTCAGAAAGGTAGAAATTTTACCCTTATTCTGGTCTCAGGTCTACTATCCAGCACTCCCAATTTGCCTAATTGTTTCGTGAATCTTATTGTGGAACGTGGATTATTCTCGAGTGGTTGACGAATCAATGTTTTTGAACACTCCCAATGTTACGTTATTTATGAATAACTTCCTAGATGTACAGTCCGTCACAAGACCTACGAAACCTGAGCCGTCACTCGTTTTTCTAAGTGTGTAGTGGCGGGAGGTCTTCAAAGGTAAGATCAGTCTCCTCCACCTACGAGTGTCATACAGTTTCCACTGTTCACATTGACACCTCCTTGTCCTTCCGCCCTTCTGTCCACACCTCGAGACTCATTCAGTCCACTGTGAACTCAGGACTTCCCTCCTCTTCCCCTCGGTACTTCTGTGGTCTCTTCCAAGGGGTGGTCTCTCTTGTCGTCACCCACGACAACACTGAAAACGACCCATATCTTAAGAGTAGAAGGATCAAGTCGAAAACTTATTCGGTACGGTGACGGAACACCGGAGGTACCAAAGACTACTCTTTAAACGATCTTTGAAATGATTTCACGAAGAGAGAAGGACGAAAGTTTTAAGAGAGATGCAGAACCGCAGACTGTCAACCTAATATTACGCACGTCGACACCAAGAGAAATAGAATGAACTCGAAGAGACTACATCAATTCACAAGAAGTAGTTTAAATCCTGTAGACCCCGGTGACGACAAAAGTTAAAAAGAAGGGGAAAACGAGAAACGAGTCTGAGAGTAGTACTCACACAACAATGTAAACTACCACAGGGAGTCAAGAGACAAGTAAAAAGAAGTAGGAAAAGAAGTAAGACAAGAAGTCTGACCTATTAAAGTTCGCTGAATAGAACTTTAAGTGACTGAGAAAGAAGTCAGACGAGTTTAGACGACAATTCGGGGTCTACTTAAAAAGTAAAATAAAAAGTGTAAACTTTAAAGATAAGTCAACAAGTAAATATATTAAAAATACAAAAATAACCATAAGAAATAAACTACTCTTTACTGAGAGTATAAAAGAAAATCAAAGAATCTGTACCAAACACGAAACTTGTATAGATTTTATCGACTAAAATTGCCATGATAGTTCAAGTTACAGACCGGAAGGAGACCCTGTCAAAGATAACTGACGAAAAATTTAGATAAGAATAAATTCGGTACGTAAGAACTAAAAACGTACAAAATATATAAAAATAACTTTTGACCCATTATATTGGACCGTTGAGACTTTTTGTATAGGGGGAGTCCCAAACAACGACAATGACAAACAAATAGGATAACGAAGAAACCACTGAAAAGACTTGATTAAGATATTTCAGACATAAGAAACAATACACAACGATGCTTTCAGAAACGAAGTAATTGAACCATATCACGAGTCGATTACTGATCTGTCTTTAAAAGAATCTACAAACCTCTTTTATTCAGAGAGTCAGAAACTGTTACCACACATACACTTACAACCCTGTACGAAAGTTGTGAGTCGGTCCGGTATGACCCGAACCTGTATTTTCCTGACATCTCTCGGGTTACTCTACAGGCATAAAGCCGATATCTTTCTACAGAGACTTAGGACTACCTCCCGTCGGTCTTCCCGATACCACATCGACCGTGATAGACACTGTCCCTCGGAGTCGAAGGAGAGGATAGAGTCCCGACAGGACGGACGTGGTTCGTGTGACCGGGTGGTATCCTGTGCCCGAATCAGCGAGTCGACACAGGTTGGGAAACGCCGGGGTACCTGACATCGGGTGGTCCGTGGAGACAGGTACCCCTAAGAGGTCCGTCCTTATGACCTTACCCAACGGTACGGGAGGAGGTCCCCTATAAGGGTTGGGTCCCTAGCTTGGGTCCAGAGGGTGTAACGTCCGCCTAAGAAATGGTCGACTCGGTGTTCCCTTCGGGTCCTTATGACCTCACCCATCGAATAGGGAAGAGGTCACCTAGAAGGGTTGGGTCCTTAACTTGGTCCCAGAGGACGTAACGTCCGTCTAAGAAATGGTCGACTCGATAGTTCCTTCGGGTAGTATCCTGTGCCTGTCTCTAAAAAGTCGTCGTTTCCCCTTATCATTGAACAGTGTAGACATAATGGTAATATCCTCTCCTCTCCTTCTCTTTCCGTGAACCCACGAGACACGTGTACGGGTGGAGATGGACGTCGGGGTCTTCTGGGGACTATAGACTACGAAAGGAACAACATACGTCTACGAGACGGGACCGTTCCACACGGGACCTAATAACACCATCAGACCAGAAGAGTCGTCCCGTAAACCAGTGATTTAGCTCAGGAAGTCAAGTCAAGTCGAGTCAGTGAGTCAGTACAGGTCGAGAAAATACTTAACGTCGTGTGGTCCGGAGGGACAGGTTGTGGTTGAGGACCTCAAGTGGGTTTGAGTGCAGGTAGCTCAGCCACTACGGTAGGTCGGTAGAGTAGGATAGCAGGGGAAGAGGAGGACGGAGGTTAGGGAGGGTCGTAGTCCCAGAAAAGGTTACTCAGTCGAGAAGAGTACTCCACCGGTTTCATAACCTCAAAGTCGAAATCGTAGTAAGGAAGGTTTCTTGTGGGTCCTGACTAGGGGAAATCTTACCTAACCAACCTAGAGGAACCTCAGGGTCATTGTTTTCCATTACACGTTTCACCTTTCCAGATCCGTCTGTAGTCGTAGTCGGTTAGGATCTGATCGAAGTCGGGATAGTAAGTGACCGGTCCCTCAGGACGTGGTCGAGTGAAACGACTTCGAGTTCAAGGAGTAGGTATTTCATCTCCACTGTCACGAGTATCTATAGTTCCCACACTACTATAATTTGTCTTGGTTCACCGGAAAGGACTGACCCGAACTTGCAACTGGAGTGTATAGTCCGGAATTAGGGTAAACCGAAGTGGCAGAAGACATCCTTCTGTTTTGACCAGGAATAGTTCTCTGTGTTGTCACCCTCACTCACGTGAGTGGTCTGTCGACAATCGGTATGGTCGGGTGTGTGTCCCCGCGGACCTGGGACTGTTCCTACCCGACCGTCGTCACCCGGAACCGAGTAAAGTCTGTTTGTTCGTGGCCGAGTACCCCTGGGTTGGACGTCGTGAGCTGTGTCTGTCTTTCTCCTAAAAGAATAGGAAAACACAGGTGTCCCCGAGTCACCTGTCCCTCCGGACTGTGGTTGTTGGTTCTTTTGGTCGTTTCTGGTCTTCCTCTCTCTCACGTACCCAGGAAGTTTAGTAGTAAAGGATGGACTGTGAAAACAGTTCATAATGAGGGTCTGTCTTTTGTGATGGTAGATTCATGGAAATTTCCGTTACGTACTAAATTATATTATTTAATGTAGAATTGTCTTAGAAATTTTTGTTTAATCGTTTGAAATCTCACGGGTCCCTTTCAACCAAGTAAGGTTCCCGAGCCAAAGGAGTGGATATGTTACCCTTATTGGTAGAGATGGAGGACCCCGACGGTACTCTACTTGTCTCATTTTCCTTGTGGATGGGGTCTCGGGTCGTACTTGATCTTGTTACGAGTCAATAATTGGACGATGTCCGTTTAAGGGTCAGGTTGCCGGTGACGGGTTCAGACCGATTCCCTGTCTCACGGGTACGAGAGGTCGGTTATGTCCTTTGTCTTCCACTTCTTTACTCTTTGTCGTTGACACTTTACGTAGTGGGTTCTTCGGGTGGGTGTGGGGAACACCCTTGACGAAGGGACGACCCGTTCACGAGTGGACCCGAGGACTGGGTGTGGACGAGGGAGGAAGGGAGTTTAATCCCAGGAGACGAGTGGAGACGGTAGTGGCGAAGGAGGAGGTAGTGGAGGTGGAAGTGGTAGTGGAGGGTGAAGATGGTGAGGGACGTGGTAGTGAAGGTGGAGGTGGTAGCAGTGGGTGGAGACGGTGATGGAGGAGGACGAGGTGGTAGAGGGTGGAGGACGTAGTGAAGGGTGGAGGGACTAGTGGGGAGGGTGTGGAGGTAGTGGAGGGTGGAGTCGAGGGGTCCGGGTAGTGTCCCGGGTTGGTCACGGTCGAGATGGAGTGCAACAGTACGGCGACCTATATTTAGAACACCTTTTAGGAGAGTCCCCCGAAGTCCTTCAGGAGGAAGTAGAGGTACCGTTGTAAGGCTCCGTCCTCCGAGTACTCGTCGGCGAGGACCTGTCTTCTGTGTCCGAGCCCACTGCGTCGTCGAGGAGAGACACTAAGGACCTGTACGGGTTAGGTCACTGGACCCACGGTTCCTCGACGGGAGGTGCTCCCCGGGGTCTCGGAGGAGTTTGTGCCGGTCGTGTACCAAGTCGGGGTGCCTGGGACGGGTCGGGGTCTCGGAACCACCCAACACGGGTCCGGACCTGACAGTGGTGTGTCCATTGAGCAAGGGTCTCGTGACCCGCTCGAACGACCCCGTTCGAGTGGCACACGGGGTCGAGGTCGCTCACCCCCAGTGTCCGTCCTCTGTGGCGACGGAGGTTGTTCCGGTCAGGTCGGAGTGAGAGGTGTGGTGGCGGGTTGTGTCGGAGTTCTCCCTGGAGTTCCACCCGACGGGTACGGGTAGCTGTCTGTCCTCGGGTACAAGGTGTCTCTATTCACTGAAACCTATGTTACACCGTAGAAGAGGACCAGAACAGAAGACTAATGAGGGTCTGGACGTCCTCAATTTCCAAGAGGAGGGGGTTCTCATACCTGGCTTACGGACCCGAATAGGTGTCCTCGGTACGACGGGGGCCCCCGAGACAGTGGACAAGACCTGGAACCAAAGGAGGAGGTCAGGGGCGGGGAGGAGGAGTACTGCCTAGGAAGGGACGGGAGTTGGGGTGGCCAGTGTGGCACAGACTCTTTGGTACAAGATCTTTGGACCCCACTCTGGGGGTCAGGAGGAAATCAGGGAGAGTCTCGGGGAGGGGTTGGTGTGTGTGAGACGAAACCTTTCTTTTATTCTCACGTCTTAAATCTAGGACGGACGTTAGCAGGATGAATGTTCCCACTTGCACCCCGTCCCTCCCCCGTCATCAGGGGGGAGTGAGAGAGAGGTCACCGTGGGGAGTTGGGTCGACCCGGGTGTCGGGGACCCGGGAGTCAGACCGGTTGCCTCCTCCGAGTATTCCCCGGTGTACCTAAAGACCGTAGAGGGTGAATCTGGTGTATCGGTCCACGTCAGGGGTCCAGGACTCTGGGAGCATCTGGGGTCCAGATAGGACGTCATACTCTGGTGTAGGGACGGACCCTCGTCGGCGAGGGGGTGCACTGTGGGAGACCTCCCGTTAGTGTCGTCGTCGTCACTGTTGTCAGTGGTTGGGACTTTCGTGAGGGTGGAGGTCCTTTACCAGAGGTCCCGGACCCCATTCCCACAGTCCCGAAGTGGGGGAACCGAGGTCTAGTGTTTCAATAAAAATTTACCCTCTTACATAGACTACGTGTCCTTCACAGAGGGGTCCACTGCGTAGGGGTGTATGTGAAGACTCCTACCTCCGGTCCGGGTCGGGACGGACCGTGGTCCACCTCGACTCATACACGTGGGTCCGCTTGGTCCGGACCAGATACACCCCACACCCCTGGGTGACACCGGGGGTGTACCGAGGTCCGACCTGTCTGGGGGTGTGAATCCTCCTTGTAGCGTTCTCGGGTCGTCAGGTACTGTAAAACACTGGTCGGTGTACCCCTCTCCGGGGAGGCTCTGTCTTTACTCCCGTCGGAGCCCCTGTCTTTCAGGGTCACGGGTTCCGCACCCTCGACCACACACTGGACTCACATCTGTCCTGGACTAGTCGGGAAGGAATCGTCACCCCGGAGACCCCTGCTCGGGCTCGTGGTGGGTACCTGTCCTCGGAGACGTCCGCTCGGGTGACAGGGTCTCTCATGAACGATCCCCCGAGTGAGCCCGGTGGTAGTTTCCTGGTGGACCTTCGAAGGTCTCTAACGGTGACGGGACTCCACGTTCCACCCTTTTGTCTTCGTCGACCTGTTGTTCCGTCCGGTGGGACCTTCCCGGGACCCATGTGCGTCTCGGGAGAGACGGCGGGGTCGTAGTCTCCTCAGCTGTTCACGTCCGGGGAGTCCGGTGGACGGTCAGATCCCCGAGTCCCACGTGGGGTCTCGGGGTACGTTCCTCCAGAGTCCCTCCTCTCAGGGTCCCGGACGTCCTGTCGACGGACCGGAGGGTAGGGCTGAGACGGAGGAGGCCCCGGTAATCAATTCGAGACAGAGTTAGGGTGGGACAGATAGTTCCACTATTGGTGTGGTTGGAGGAGTCGTCCCACAAGACTCTTTCCCTGCTTGTGGAGTCCGGGGGTGACTGGGTGTCCTCAGGGATAGAACATAGTGTGGAGGGTCGTGGAGGCTGCTGTCGAGAAGTGCCGAACCGAGAAACAGAGGACGTAGAAAATTTAGACAGTGGACGAGAACCTTTTCGTGAGCCCACAGCGGGTTCAGTTTAGTTCGTTCCCTTTGACCGGGGGCCACGGACGGAGTATGGAGGGAAGTGGCAGAGTGTCGGGGTCTTGACTGGCGAGAGGGACTCACTCGACGGCGGAGGGGGAGCCCCCAGGACGACTCCTCTCGGGAGGGGAGAGAGCCAGAGAGGTAGTGGAGTCGACAGGACGTGCTGAACCTCAATCTTGTTCCTTTGGCTCCGTCGGTGGTCCTCCCTTCCTGACTTTTCGTCTCCGTGCGACTGATCGGGCCCTGAAGTCCTCCTTTAGCCCGCCGGCCATACCTCCCAATCCGGTCCACGAAGACGTCGGGTCCCGCGTGTGGGGCGCGTCGCACCCCACGGCTCTCTCTGCCGACCCAACCGTGACAGGGTCCTAGGGAAAAGGTGGTGATCGTGGTGTTAGATCGGGAGTAAGAGTAGTCCCCCGAACTTTTGGACCTTACTTTCGACATAACAGGTCGGAGGAGAAGTTGATCTCCACCGGTTCCTCTGTCCTCGACTTCCTAGTTCACCTTTAAAGACCTTATAAGGGATTTCTGTCAAAAAAGAAGAAGGGAGGAGGACAACGACCCCTATGTCAGTACTACCGACCTAGACATGGCTGGTAGAATCAAGTCCTCCTACTTTCGATGTGCGATCGTTACCGTCTGGTAAATTGATCTACCTCTGACCCAACACTCCTAACGTACCTAGTCTAGACACAGTGCCCGTTATTTCACGGCCGGGACCGTATACATACATTCTCTTTTTCTCAATAGAGTGAACGTATTCGGTGACAGTACACTTCAAGGATTGTCGTCCGATAGAAAGGTTGGTTCCCGAGTCGTAATTGAGGTAGGTGTTCTAATCACTATCACGGACTTCGGTTGTGTATAATTATTAGTTCTGAACTTTCATGTGTTGGAGTGGGTGTCCCTCGTTTCGTCGGTCGGTAGACTTTTCTAGTTCGCGGGTAGGGACTAATTTTTGTTTTTCGTCGTTTGTTGAATCGGCCGACTGTAGTATTTCTATTATGGACTTTAGGTGTAGGTTAAGGTTTGGGTCGGGATTTCGGAGTCCGTCGTTATTTGTAATGTAATCTTCGTCTGTCGATGTACTACTCAAGATTGATCGCTTTATTCTATGTTTCGGTCTTTAGTTTCCCTGTTTAAATGTTTATACTTAGCATGTTTTGTAGGGTCGTAGGATGCTTTCGATATATTTTTGGAGTTACAAATAGAACTAATAGTTTTACACTGAATTATGCAATTGGAATTATTTGTAATCTATAAATTTGTTGTTAATACTTCTGAGACAAAGACTTTTCTACCTTTTCGTGAAAAGGGATAAGGGGGTGATTCACTTTACTTTCACTTCAGCGAGTCAGCACAGGCTGAGAATCGCTGGGGTACCTGACGTCGGGTGGTCCAAGGAGGTAGGTACCCTAAAAGGTCCGTTCTCATGACCTCACCCCACGGTGACGGAAGAGGATAAGGGGGTGATTCATGTGGTTTTCAGGCCCTGCAATGAATATTTCGTCAGTAGACTTCCGAGACTTTCCGTCTCCCTCCCTCCGTCTTTGGAGACACGCTCCCTACCGGACGTCCACTCCCGGACCTGAAAGAAAAACGGAATGTATGGGGTCTAACCCACGACCTTTCACCCACCGGGTCTTTACAGTTGTCCGTGTCGTGATTCGCGGTTGTTTAAACTGGGAGAGACTGATTTTCTAGTCCTGTCCCCATCGGAGTACTCTACCTTTAACGATATGTTATAACCAGGGTGAGGTCCGTTTGGTGAGGTTTTTTAGTTGTTTTGAGATAGGAGGGGTCCGACCCCACGGTCTCTTCGGTACGCCCCTTGAGACGGAAACGAGCGGTGGTCGACCATTGTGGGTCACGTGGGGTGGTTGGGACGAGGTGACGTAGTCGTCTCGGTTCCCGAAAAGACGAGGAGGGAGGTTCAGTCTTCGGTCTTGAGAGAGGACGTGTCGTCATTCCTCCATGGGGTGGTGGTATTCAGGGTTGTCTCCGAGTCACACCTTGGAACTGAACATGGAGTTGTTCCTTCGTAACTCCACCACCAGAGGTGAAAGGGGATGGTTCACTTCAGTATCTTTCGATCGATTTTCTTTTTCAAGTTTAGTCTGTGTCTCAGAGTGTGTGTTATGGGGTCAACAGGTCCAAGGTTAGTCTTTAGTGAGTAGTATGTTTCTTGGTTTTGTTAGAGTTGTTTACTTGTTTCCAATAGTTGTCTGAGGTTGTGGTTTACTGTTATTAGTCTTATCGATTGTCCTAAAATTTCGGTAATAGGATTCTTACTAAGTTACTTGTTGACGTTTATACAAACATTTTCACTTTTTTTGTGTTTGAGAGTCGTTTCTTGATTTTCTATGTTTTTCTCTTAGTTTACCTTTAAAATTTTGAATTTTTTTTTTTTTTTTTTGGGACTTTATTCTTCGAGTTGTTTACCCTTGTAGTCTTACCTCCCCTGGTTCCTTTCAAATCACTTGAACTTTTACCTTGTCATCTTTAACTGATTTGACTTTTTCTCTTTTATCTGACCTTTTTATTGTCTTCTCATCTTTGTTGGGTCTGTAGGTAGTCATCTACTTACCTAATAGTCACACCAGGTGGGTGTGTCATCTTGTGATGAGTCGGTTTGTTCCGTACTTCGTGACTGGGCACGATGCTGTGTCTGTGTGGAACTCTTGTTCTACGTTTCACTTTCTTCGGTTTGTGTTTTCCGGTGCGTGACATACTAAGGTAAATGTTCTTGGAAGGACTCATCCTTTTTGGTGTCTCTGTCTTGCGTCTAATTGTCGCAGATCTTATTCCTCACTGGGGATTACCCATGTCGAAAGAAAAACCCCACTAGCTTTTAAAAGTTTTTTGTCTAATAATATTACCAATGTGTGGGTTTTATAGCCTTTTCAGTAAATCAACAAAACTTGAAATTTAACTTGAATTATCATACATTTGATATCTAGTTATCCAAGAAAAATTAATTTTTATTTATTGTTGATAACCACCAAAGATTTCCACGACACTTACTCGGTCTAGACAAATTTTGAGGTAGGATATAGTGAATTTTTCTTTAAACGAAAGAGAACCATTTAAAAAAGTGTGTTATCCTTTAGTTTTAACAGTTTCAAAATAAATAGAACAATCTTACCGTTTGACTCATATGTGAAACGTTTGTTGACATACGTTAAAACTTTAATACTGGATTATTGCCGTAAACTCCGTACAGTCCCTGAAACCTCACCACCGGCGACGTCAGTCCCGTTCCTGTGACTAGAGTCCCCAGCCTGGAACGTTCGGGTCCAAAGACCCGGCCCGACGCCCCTCGTCATTCCTCCTCCGGGGTTCCTCGCTTCCCCACTGGAAGTCTCCGGAGAGTGAGGGAAGGGATACGAGGGGTCGAGACTGTCCGAGTCTGGAGTCCCAATCTGGGGTCACCCCTCGACACTAGTGCTCCGGGGGTTCGCCAGAGACAGGTGAGGGATGGGAGGGAGTCACTTCGTCCAACAGGTTGAGACGGGGTCGAGAGAGGTTCTACTTCCTTCTGTCTCGGCGTCAAATGGTTAGACGGACGGGACTGACCTTATGGACACACGGGGTGGGGCGGGGGGTAAAAGACTCACTTTCGGTGGATGACGAGGGGTAAAGGGTCGGAGATGGACCGTTTGAGGATGTATTGAAAGTTTCGGGGTTAGTTTATAAAGACATAAAGAAGGTTACGTGTGGGGTGGAGGACGGCGGTACATCGTACGAAGAGTCTTTGGGGTAGGAGGTCAACCCGGAGGGGTGTCCTCGGTTGACGACGACAGAGGGTACGTCAGGGTGTAAACCGACTCTGGTCCAAGGGAGGTAGGGTCCCAGGGACCTCGGTATCCGGTTCGTAAGTCTACACAACCCATTTCCTACTGGTGGGGGACGTCCTTAAGGTCGACCCGGAGAGGGTTGGGTGAACCGTGGTTCTCCGTTTCCCGGGGACCCGTCTATGGTCAGTACTTACGTCCTGATCCCCCCGTCTTCGACGAGGGGACACGCAGACAGACTGGACGTAAAGACTCTAAGACCTTAAGACCGAGGCAGGAGGTTTTAGTACTCGTTCCAATGGGACGTGAGAGTGTTCCTCAAAGACAGGATACCTACTAGTCGAACCTTGTTGCAAAAGGAGTCTTCAAAGATACTGAGTCGACATCTTGGTGATCCCAGACCACTACTGAAACCCCGTTCGAAAAGTAATGACTCAGTTAGCAAAATTACTAGTATCCTACAAAATCCGAAAGAAAAAGAAGATCTTAGTTAAAATCATTGATTGTGGAAAGACCCTTAAACAGGTGAAACAAATTCAAAAGTTTATAAGACCGTTTTTTTTTTTTTTTTTGAATTTTTGGAGATTCATGAAGGGAGAACAGATAAAAATTGGGTCGAAATAGAGACACCGCACACATAAGGGCAGGGATTAGTAGAACACAGGTGAGAAAGAAGAACCAGTCAGAGAGATTCCGAAAAGACAAAGTTTCTTGGTTGAAAACAGACTTTGACTTTCTCTGGATAATTTTTCTGGGAAAGTGTCGGGAAACCTTATAAAATTGGGTTTTGGAGACACACTCGGAAAAGTTACCGACTCCTCTGCACCCGATATTTCCCTCTTTCACCCGGTGCCGACCAAACCCCCCTAAGACCCGACACCGGAGACGACAGGAGTGACTCAGTGGTCGATGAAACACTGAGTGGAATAATAGGAAGGGTGTAGTAAATTTAAGAAGTTCGGTCGGGGTCAAGAGTCTAAATATTTTGTCTTGTTTCAAGAATGTACGAGTTGATACCTGTGACTCCGGATTTTAATTTCTAGATTCTTGGATCTCCTTTCTTGGGAAAGTCTAGTTCGAGTAAGTAGACAAGACGGTTCTGGAACGCCCTGTCTTCTCTCAACCCGTCGAGACACATCCCCGGTGACAGACAAGACTAACCCCCCACCCCCAGTGAAGTCGTATATGTTCAGAGAGAATATCCTCAGTCGGAGCCCCTGTGACTGTTGAGTCCATCGATAAAGTTTCGTGTCGTCTCTTGGAAGGTCTTGCTCTCACACGGGTCACTTCGTCTGCCCGCGGGACGGGTAGGAGAGGTCGGGGAGACGAGGACGCCCGACGTGACTCCTCCTAGCTGGTGAAGTTTGTAAGGGTGACCCCTTTTACAGCCTCCTCCGGAACGAGACCCTCTGAGTAGATCCCTCTGGTACGGACGGGGGTGCACGTCCCTCTTCCCGTCCTCTATTTATGTTTGAGTCTAAAACATCTGTTTCGTCTACCTAAAAGAAAGCTTTGTCGTTGGTGTCCCGATTAATCAAGATTTATTACATCCTCCCCTCCCCTACAAGGACTAATGACCTCGTTAATAGTGGAAGAAGAGTCCCAACGGAATTTTTAGTCACTAATGTCCATACCTTACGGGTGCCCAGGAAGGACCAACTCTCGTCCACTCACCACTCTCGAGTGTCACCGTAGGAAGGGAGACTGTCAGTCTCCGAGAGGGGTTCCCAACACTACTTCACGTGGGACTTTGGACGTGTCGAATTAGTGAAACGACTTTGACAAATATTGTGTCATAACATTTGGTTATACACGTGAATCAGTGAGTCAGCACAGGTTGAGAAACGCTGGGATACCTGACATCGGACGGTCCAAGGACACAGGTGTCTTAAGAGGTCCGTTCTTATGACGTCACCCAACGGTAAAGGAAGCGGTCACCTAGAAGGATCTGGTCCCTAGCTTGGGTACAGAGGACTTAATTGTCCTCTAAGAAATAGTGACTCGGTGGTCCCTTCGGGGATATTTGGTTGATGTGAAGTTATTTTTCATTGGCTAGTTGTACCCGTTCTTGTTACAACCGCCGTCTAAACAAGTCTCACCCATGTAGGGTCCCTCTTCTGCAGACGACCTCGAGTCGTCTTTGTAGACGAAGTTCGGTGCTTCGTGTTGGAAGAGGACGGACAGAGAGTTTCTGAGGTTGACGCTATGGAGGTCCTCCTGTGAATGGGACCTTCTCTCCTTTCTTGTTGGGTGGTTGAAGATCTCATAGACGGGGGGTGGACGGAGGTTCAGGACGGAGGTGTGCTGGGGGTGTTTGGACGTAGACTGGTTGACAGACCGGACGAGCTTGTGTAGTCTCCGGGGTGTAGTGTACGTGTACCAGTGTACAAGTACGTGTAGGAAGGTGTCTCACGTTTCGGGTCGGAGGGAGAGGTCGAGTCGGAGACACGAGTTCGAGGAGGGGTTGAGCCGGAGCAAGTTCCTGGGGTGAGGGTAGGGAGGTCGGGGTCGCGTCACAGTGGGGTGGAGGACGTCTCCGACTATCCCCGTATGGACGACAGTGTGTCCCCAGTGAGACCTCGGTCTATGGGGTCACTGGGGAGGTCTTGACCCCACGTGGGGGTCGTAACGGAGGTGCTTTGACCGACGTGGGTGGTTGCAGGGGGGTGTAGTGGGACCCACGGCGGACTACCCCAGTCCCGGACCTCTTCTGAGATCTTCGTTGATACCTTGACCTGACGAGATGTTGAACTCGACTCTGTACTTTTGTGTCTGTCTACTGTTCGGGTATACCGACCCCGTGGGGAGTGGACGTTGAGTCCCCCGACGCCAAAAGTGTGACTGTGTCTCCGTACTCAACCCGTCTCCACCGACCGGTGGACGTCCCAGGGGACCGAGGGGACGGGTCCACCAGGGGCCCGTCCGAAACTACATAGTTCACGGATGCCCACGAACTCTCGGGGCTTCCCCACGGACTCGGGGTACACTCGAGCTCCCAAAGGGAAGACGGTGGGTTTCTCTGTTCCGAGGGACTCGATTTTATCAGTCCGTTTGGTCTCCGTCCCTCATTGGACTCACGGCCCATGTTCCGACGGGTCCCTCTGTCGACAGGACACTATGGTGGGCGGCCAAGGTTAGCCTTTGTGTCTTGCTCAGTCCTACGACGGAGTGGAGGAGCGTCCTGGTCGGTCCCCTTGAGTACCCCTACTGGGTAGGAGTGAGTGAAGGTGTAAGGTACACGAGTCGAGGCGTCGTTATCTACTTTGGTGGTTCCTCCTACTGACTATGTAACCTTTTGTACTTTCTAACTCAAAAATGTGTTTCTTTTCGTCTCGATCTCCTTGTCCGAACCCGTTGTGCCCTAGGGAAGTCTACTTCGCAGTCGGAAAGAGATCACTCTCCGAGCAAGTTTGGGTGTCCTTTCAGTCTCGTACTCGCCCGTTTCCTAATCTTGTACGTGAGGTGTGTCTTTATGTTTCGTGTGTACCTCCTCACCGGTGCCGTAATCATCGGTCGTAGACTTATTTACCCTCCTTGGCGAAAGATTGTCCTTCGCCCCTTTACCCCCTCCCTCCCTTTTTCACACAGTGTTCGTTGTTACTCTTATGTGTGGTCTTGGGGCTAACGACCCGGGTGGGGTCGAAAGGGTGGGTACCCTGACCTCTCCGGACTCTTAGACATAAAGACTGTCTGAGGGACGCTCCGACCGAGACAACCGGGGTCCTGGGATGAGTTGGTGACGAGGGGTCTCGGGTCACATTGATTAATAATGAATATTTCTATTTTACTTCGTGTTGTACAAAACCTTTTACGGGTCCTGGGTCCCTCTCTTTATTGTAGGATAAACGTGAGAACTCCTATATTGGTTTCTATAAAGTTCAAATATACTTATTTCTACGAATATTTTTTCTGTGTAAAAAATTTTGTATCATAGATTTACAGTCTACGGTCTGTACGTGTGTCCTTCGTCGTCGACAACAGGTAATGGAAATCTCGTGGCCGACCTATGTGGATACCCTTTATTCGGTTTTACGTCTTTATTTTAACACATGTGTGGTTTTCCTGTTACTGTACCCCTCTCTTGCACGTATTCCTGTTTCCGAACTTTTATGCCTCGCAAGTCGACCCAACTGTCCTGACCCACTGTAAATGGTAAAACATCTAAAGGACGAATTCTTGTAGTCCGGACGATAATCTTGAGTCTGCTCAGAGACTCGGAGGCGGTCAGACCCAAAGGAGTCGACATCCTGACTCTTTTATTTGGGAACGAGAGTCTCGACGTCTCTTCACTGTATAATTACCGTCGTCTCCGACCTGAGCGTTGACGAGGTACGTTCGTCCTCTCTAACGAGTCGATGACACAAGGGTCCCGTCCTTACACCCGTGCCCCCCTCTTTGTGTAAACGTCTTGGGTGTACACGCCGGTCGTAGGAGTGGTAACTGTCCGTCCTGGGTGGGTTCTCTGTCTCCCACGTAGTTCGTAAACTTGTACAAAATTCCCACCTTCGATCCATCAGATATCCTTTCCAACCGTTCTCATTCTTTTCTTTACTTCTGTTTTAGTCTCTTACATTCAGGTCTCTTTTGGTATTAAGATTTTTCATGTACGTAGGGTCGCAAGTGACGTTGTGACAAAGGTTGTCGGTTCTGTACCTTCGTTGGATTCACAGGTGTCTGTCTACTTCCCTATTTCTCCTACACGATATGAATTTGTTACCTTATAATGAGTCGTTAATTTTTCTTACTTTATTATGGTATCCATCGTGTACCTACCTGGATCTCTAATAGCAGGATTCGTTTCATTCGGTCTGTCTCTTTCCGTTTATAGTTTACTATGTCGAATATACACCTTAGAATTTTACTATGTTTACTTGAATTTTTGTCTGAGTGTCTGTCTCTTTTGTTCGAATACCAATGGTTTCCCCTTTCCCCCCTACGTATTTGATCCTCAGACTCTAATTGTATATGTGTGCTGATATATATTTTATCTATTGGTTGTTCCTGGATGATATGTCGTGTCCCTTGAGATAAGACATTATTAGAGATTCACTTTTCTTAAAAAACTTTTTTATATATATATACATATTGACTTAGTGAGACGATATATGGACTTTGATTGTCTTGTAATATTTAGTTAACATGTCGTTATTTCTGTTTATTAAACAAATTAATCTTTTACACCCTTTCCTTCTGTAAACTTTCCTCCTCCTCTTCTCCCTTTTGTCTCCCTTGCGTTTCTTCTAAGTCTAAGTAGGTGTGTTCTTACCGGGGGTGTAGCTAGAAAGGTCGTGAAGTCGCCTACATAAATTCCCCTCTCTTGAGACTTCTGAGTGACAACCCTAGAGAACCTGCACTATTTCCATTTCTGCGGTTCAAGTTCCGGGAGATTCGTTGTTTCTCAGGGGTAATCACGATTACTACGACCAGACCTTTTTGCAAGTCCCGTGTCGGGGTCTTCTATGTGAGGAATATGAACTCGTACGTGTTCATATGTGCACACACGTGTGTATGTGTGTGTAGGTGTACGCGTGTATGTGTGTTTACGTGTGTATAGGTGTTGGTATGTGTGCACCTGTGCACCTGTGTCTGTATGTCCGTACGCGTGTTCTAGGCGTTCTTACGCTTGGGTGTATGCACCTACCTGGGTGTGTGATTGTACTCGTGTATACGCGGATATGTGTAAACGTGTGTACGGGGCGTATGGATTATGTGTACACATGTCTCGATGTTTAGGTGTGTATGTACACGTGTGTTTTGCGTGTGCACGTGTGCACGTGTAGTGTGCACACGTGTAAAGGAGTGTCTGTTCATCGAGGGAGTGGGTATGTGGTGAGTGTCTGTTTCGGTGGGTGCCTAGATGTGTGCTAGGTTTATATGTATTCGGTAGATGAAAATTTACTATAGGTTGAAAATGACATTTATGATCCGTAGCAATGTTATGGATATTTACCTTTACACATGTAAAAATTTACATGTCAGTCATGAAGTACGGAATATAAATGGTATTATTATCGTAGAGTAAATATTTGGGTAGGGTAGGTAGGGTGGGGTCCTTTTGTTCGGAGACGTGAAAGTATTTCGGGTCCCCAGACCCCCGAGGATCGACTTCCGGAGAGGGTCTCGCGAGTCTCTTCGGACCACCAGGGTCCTGTCGTCGTCTCCTTTGTAGTGACGCCCTCACTCGGGTCCTGTACGTCGACTGTCACCGACCCCGCCCCCCCTGGGTCGGGCCGAGGGAGGTTCGGAAATCTAGTGTCCCATGTCACGGCGACGGGGGCCCCGACCGTCCTCGGCCCGTCCCACGAGACGTCGGAGTCGGTTCGAACCGACACCCCGACGGTGCCACTGGGGGTGAAGGATTGTTGAGTCGGGAAGGTCTCCGGGTTCGGGTCGAGAGGAGATGGAGGTGAATTCCGGACGTTTCCGAGGGCCCGTAGAGGAGGTATCAGGACATGGTGTATTGTGGTCGTCCATTTGACTCCGGTGTCTACCGTCAAGAAGACGGAAGTGAGGGTATCACGGGGGCTGTTGACAGGAGAGAAAGGGTTGTCTGTCTCCCTCGACCGGGTGTCTCCGTGTCCTCGGTCGCCCCCGGACTCTGGGGATAGGCTGAGAGTCCACTCAGTCCGACCGGGGTGAGGGTCTCGGGAGCCGCATCTTCTGACACTCCGAGGTAGGGGGTTGGGGTCCGTGGGGTGCGGGGAGACCCACTCCGGGACCCGTGACTGGACGAAGAGTAAGAGCAGGAGGTCGGAGTCGGCCAGGAGTTACGTCAAGGCCCGGACGTCCTTCCGGAAGGAGACCCGCGCGAGTCGGTCCTAGGAGTGCTTCTGTGGTATGTACAAGTGTGGTTCCTTCTCGTCTCGCAACCGTGGGTCGACCCCCCTTTCTTGTTACGTCTCTTGACGTGGTCCCCGGACCGAGCCGTCTCCGAGGAGGTGTGGGACGTTGGTGGTCGGGTACTTTACTGGTGCGGTCGGTCTGGGTGTGCGGTTCGGTCGGAGTACACCGGTGTCGGTCCGGAGTAGGGCGTGGGAGACTCCCCAGTAGACACGATATTCGAACAGTACATTACCTTGTCACCCGTTCCTACTTTCCACGTGGGGGATTTTAGTGTACCTTCAGGACTGGGGGTTAGGGGGTCTCTCCCCGATATGAACCTCTGTCCCAGAAAGTTCTTCATTAGTTCTCTTTCACTCCGGTAATCCCGTCGGGATTAGGTTGTGCCCCTCGAAGGGACCACCGAATCACCATTTCTTAGACGGAAGTCACGTCCTCTGTGCGTGCTAGGGACCCAGTCCTTCCACGGGACCTCCTTCCTTACCGTCGGGTGAGGTCATACGAACAGACTCTTAGGGTACCTGTCTCCTCGGACCCCCCGATGTCAGGTGCCCCAGTGTTTTGTCAGTCTGTGTTGAATCACTGATTTGTTATAGGTGTCGTTAGGTTGTACTGACCACAGGGATAGTCTCCTCTACTCCTGTGTCTGTGTATGACTCCCTACCGACGTGCTCCTTCTGCCGGCAGTCGTTCGGTCTCTCTCCGGAGTGCTTTCTGGCCAGAGGTCTTGAGTCTTCATCGCGGACGACAGATTCGGCGGGTCAGACCCGTGAAGTAGTGTTGTCGGGTTCCTTTGTGATATGGGTCTTCATAGCTTCCACTTCTCTCACCAATAAGGGTATTTCCGTCGTACCTTTCGAGACCTCTTTTCGTCGCTTCCGCTCGACTAATTTTTGGTTTTTCTTTCTTACCATAAACCCATGCTTCGTTTGAAAACACGTATACTTCTACTTCTTTTACGTCGCAGGTCTCGGAGACTACCGAGGTCAAGAGTGAGGCGCAGTTGTCTGTTCTTCGGTCTTTCCCTGGGCCGGTCCTTCCTGGGAAAGTCCCGTCGAAGACGGGTCGGACCCTCAATTCCGTCCTTCAGACTCCTGGCGTCTCAGACTGGTGAAGGACGAAAGTGGACGGATTAGCGTTCAGGTCAGGTCTGACGGGTCCTGACTCGAGTGCCCTGAAGTATCCTTGGGTGTTGTCTACTACCAGTGTGGCGTGTCTCACCGTCCCGACCCCTTCCTAGTCTGGGGCACAGGGGACGAGTCGGAGGAGTCGACTGGACATGGATGGAGAGTACCGGTGTCCCGGGTCCCGGTCTGTCTCCACGGAGGTACCTGGTCGTCTTGGGGTCGTGTAGGGGGACCTCGGGGGTCCGGTGACTCTCTCTTTCTCGCGGGTGGGTGGAGGGACACTCCGACGTCACAAATATTTTGGCGACGTAGGTGGGTGGAGGTAGTATCAGTGACATTTTTACCTACTAAAATACAAACTAATTTGAGGTCGTAAAGGACGTCCAAGACTCAGAGTGGCTAGGAGTACCTAATTGGACTTTATGAGGGGTGGGTCCTGACTACAGTGTGTGCTGATGTGTCCTGTTTATTTATGTCTACCCTGTAGTCAGGTGTTAGTCTCCTGTGGACGGTCTCAGGTCCGTCACTGCCTACCCGTTCCACCGGGCTTGTCCCTCTCAACTCCCTGTTCCTGTCCCTCCATCATTGTAGGTAGATCTCTGTACCTTTGACAAGTGTCCTCCTGTGTCCCTCTGTCCGGTTCGTTGACCTTAGGTGTCCTGGGGTCGTGGGTTACCAGTAGAGGGATTTGGGGGTCGTCCCCTCACTCGGGGGTCGTTTGAGTTGTCCCTGTTGGACAGGTGAATGTGAACCGTCTCCTACCTGTGTGCAAATGTGGATTGTTCCTGACACATGTTTTATGAGAGGACGTTTAGTGGAGGACCTAGGATGGAGACGGGGGGTTCTCTCTCCCTGCCGGTAGGACTCTCTTCAGATTCTCTTGTCGGTTTTCAGGTTATTTTTACCACGGACGGTAATGGACCTTACAGCGTAACACTGGACTGGTAGAGGTACACTGGGACCTGTTGCGATATACTGGACTCGTTGAAGTACACTGGGACTAGTAGAGGGACACTGGGACTAATAGAGGTACCGTGGACTGGTAGAGGTTCAGTCCAGGCCTGTAGAGGTACTGGAGTAGTAGAGGGACACTAGGACGTACACTGGGACTAGTGGGAGTGACACTGGGACTTGTGGACGTTTAGACTCACGGGGGGATCGACCTCGTAGTACGAAATTGGTCCACGTCCTGACCTTGTGTGCACGAAGAGGCTCCGGTCACGGTCAGTCAGAGTCCGGACCACCGGTCGTGACCACGTGGGTCCCGTCGACGTGACCCGGGGGCAAGGTCTGTCACAAAAGACACAGATTTCCTGGTGGACGAGATAGACCCTGGTCAAGTACGGTCAGACAACTACTTCCGTGAAAAGACCACCGTGGTCCTTCTGATCGCATATACTTTGTTGTGTAACGTGTAACCATCTTAGTTATGAACCAGAAGGGTCCACCGCGGTCACCATTTTTTAGGTGGACGGTTACATCCTTTGTATTCTCCGTATCCAAGCTAGGGACCCAGTCCTTCTAGGGGACTTCCCCTGTTGGAAGTCCCAACACGTACCGTGTTCACGTACCGTTGGGTGAGGTCATAAGAACGGACCTCTTAGGTTACCTGTCTCTTCGGACCACCCGATGGCAGGTATCCCAGCGTTTCTCAACCTGTGCTGACTTCGCTGAATCGTCCGTCTGCCCGTCTTAGTTATAAATTTGTGTATGATTCACATAAATTTTGTGAGTGTCCATGTCACGACCTGTCCAAAGATTTTTAAATTTGTTGTCACTCAGAAACGTGTTTTGTGAGTAGAGGGTCATCTGGGAATTAGTAAGTACCGAAGACGTACGGTAGGATCGGAGCTACATTCCAAGACTTGCACCTCTGCTCTATTGTGTGTCCTACGGAGAAGGCTCTACGACAGGTCGGGTCGTGGGGACGTCACTTCGGGAGTCGGCAGTGACGGTCCATCTCCTGTTTCTCAGGTTGACTCCCCGGTCCGTGGGTTCCAGTCGACCCATGTCCCACGTGCTTCGCCGTCCGGTGTGGACTCGGACCTTCTGTTCCGAAAAGTCCACCGGACACCGTCTTTGTCCCCCTTCACCTCCAGGGGTCACTCCAGACCCGTCTCTCCACACCCGGTTGCCCGTCTTCCCGACCGTCTCCGACCCGTTAGACCAGTTCGCTTTTTAGTCATCGTCTCACCCCCACTCGACCCAGTGGAACAGTGGGGGAGATGTGGGTGGAAGGAGTATGGAAGGGACATGAGACACCGGTGTCACTAGGGGGTCCCTGTGGTCCCGGGTCGACCAACGTGGACCGACGGGACGGTTGTGGTAGACTCGGTGAGTGTGTTTCTCGGGGTACCGGACGGGGTCTTGACCTCAGATCGTCCGTTTCTCCTCGTCTCTATCCAGAGGGGACGGGCTCCGAGACGTAAGTGTAAGTGTTTGGACGGCTAGAAGGGGGTCCTTTAGTTTCCTCCTCCGGTCGGTGTACTACGATTTCGGGGGTCGTTGGACGGAGGGACGGGGGTGAGTTAGGGGTGTGGGGTACTAGTCCTTGGTTCCACTGTCCGTGTCGTCACTGTTCTCCGGGTCCAGGACGGTGTGTCCCGTGTCTCTTCAAAGTTCTGACCGATGGATTAGTCACTGGTCCCTCCTCCCACTGTTCCGTCTCTCTTCGGGTCTCCAGTGGACGACCGTCCACACCGGACTTCCCCCGCGACCAAGTGTGACCGTCGTCATCAACGACCCGGCCCCTCGGTCCGACTCCGAAGACTCGAACCCCTTCCCAGGCTCGACCCCACCTCCGACTCATGGTGTGTCGGCCCTTGTGCGGAGGACCCTGACTGTCCAGGAACGGTGGGGGTGGTCGTAGGAGTGAGATGTCTGTGTCCCCGGGACTCCTTCCTGTCCCGGGGGTCGACGTCGCCCGTCCCGTGTGGGTCGTCGGGGTGGTGGGCCCGAGGGACATTGACGGGAGTGAGGACCGGAGTCCCGCGGAGGGGGTGTATAGACCGGAGTCGTAGGTCCGGGGGGTCCTGGGGGACGTCCGGTGCGTGGGGACCTACGGACCCGGGACGGTCCTTGGGGTAGACGTGGAAAGAGTGGGGACCTTCCGAACGGGAATCTCGAGAGAAGAAGAGGTCGACTTTGAGGTACCGGGTCGTCCTGTGAGAGGACGGGGAGTGTGAGACCTTTGCGGTCCGACCAGTTTAGGTCGAGGTGTGTGTGACGACCTCCTTTACGGATCCGGACGGGTGGGCCGGTAGAGGATCCTCACTCACGTGGTGGGGTGTGGCCGTCGGGTCTCTCGAAGAGGTAGGGTTAGGAGTGGGCAGGGAGGAGGGGGCCCCGGGAGAGAGACGGGCCGGGTCGGTGAGGGTGCGGGTACGGGGGTCCCAGGGGAGATGGGAGGTCGACCCTGGATGACGAGAGTTTGAGTCTTAATGAAGAAAGAGGACTTTTACTCTGAGGAGAAGAAGAGGACCCGGACGGGTCAAAAGAGGGGAAAGTCGTTTTGAGAACCTTTCCGGGGCACCTCAAGGTCAGAGGCAGGGAAGACGTCGACAGGACCCACCAGACACTGGTCCAGTCCTGGTGGAAGTGTAGGGCTTGGGTCCGAGTCCAGGGTCACAGGTCGGGTGGGATGAGTCCGGCACTCGAGGGGAGGTACCCGCGGGAGGGGTCGTAGGAGACCAAGTTCGAAGTGTAGACCTGGGGAGAGATGGGGTTTGAGGTGGGGAACACCATAGAGTCGGAGTGAGGTGAACCCTCGGGTAGGGACGTGGTTTCTGGGGCTTTGGTTGTGGAAGTCGAACCGGATCGGTCGACAGAGGGAGGGGACAGGTACGCACAGAGGAGGACCTACAGACAAGTTCGGACGAACCCTGTCCGGGACCACCGTGGGTCGTGAGTGGGGTCGTCGGAGAGGGTGGAGTCAACTAGGTCCGGGGACCTTTGGAGAGTCCGGTGTCGGGAAAAGGTGGTGGTCGTTTAGGGTGGCCGAGATAGAGGTTGTGTCCCCGGGGACTGACGGGAGGGACGGTAGGCAGCGAACCAACGGTTCGACGGAGGATTGGGTTCGGACACGGGGAGGACCGGGAACTCCGAGGACCTGTCAGGAGACGAGATTTAGGGATCAGGACTCAGAGGGACCCGGGTTTTGAGAGACACCAAGTATGGGATGTCGGACAGGAGAAGTACATGGGGACCGGTCCGGGTGAAACGAACCCCGGAGACAGAACGTAAGGACCCGTCCTTGGAGGAAGGGTGTGTCACGAACTACGTGAGGACTGGACGTCCCCGAGGTGAGTTTACAGTGGAATACTTTTGGTGAATGGACTGGGGACCGATTTTCACGTGTGTGAAGGTGGAACCGAAGGCCTAAGAGGACGACTGGCAAAGGTGAAAAAGGGGAGACAACGAAAGTCGTCAATGATAGAAGGTTATGTAATATAATAATTGAGTAAACAGTGGAGGGGACGGACGATGACGGAGAGTTCCCCGGAGTCACACAGCCCAGGTGCTGTCTAGGTCCTTGCAGAGTATTATATCGTCCACGAGACCACAAACAACTTACTCATTGACTCCCGTACACCCACCCCTCCACCGGACCGGGACCGTGTCGGGACCTTTCCCTGCCTCCCTCCACGTCCCTCTGTGGACGTGACGGTCCCCGTGACGGGTTGGAGAGAGGTCCAACGGAGTCTGTTCTGGACTATTCTGACGTCGGGTTGAGAGCGTAGACAGTAGTCTGCCCGTCACCCCTCCCTAGGGTCGCAAAGGTGCTGGCTGTCTCCGTGCCGTAGTCACACAGGGTCACAGACCTCACTGTACCGAAGACCCCGTACGACTCGACCACCCTCGGTCCGTACCACCCCGCCCCACCCCACCCCCCTGTGTCAAGTGTCTTCACACGTGTGTGCCCGACCCAGTGTGTGGCGGAGATCGGTGTGTCTCCGAGAGTGGAGTGACGAGTAAAGACTGGGAACTTGTTTGACCTGAAGTCCTTACCTAGACGTGTCCCAGGAGGTCCCTGTACCACTCCCGGGTCCTTGGTGAACACTAAGGACGTCTATTTCTGGACGAAATGTTATTTCATCGTCTATATAAAGGTTTAGGTATCCGATATGGTCACTGAGGGGTTTACGCGAGTGACTCGAAAAGTAGGTATCTCGTCCTGCTCATACAAACCTTTTCGTCGGTAGAACGTTTTGTTCAAGTTTCTCGTGTATAAAGTCTAGGGAAACCGGTGCCTACTAAGTCTTCCGTTGTGTGAGGAAATTGTACTGTCGTAAAGAGTGTATTCCTTTGGTCCGTTTCCGTGGTTCTTTTTGTGTGAGAAAGTCTCTTCCAGTAGTGAGTCGTGTGGTGAGGTCGTTCTCCGAGAGTCACTCGTGGAAGGTGGGACTGGTGGTTACGAGTGTTGGGTCAAGAGGGTCCTCGTCACCTGTCTCTCAGGGTCTCGTCTGTGGAGTGAGTCTACGAGTCTACGCCGTACTTCGACGGTCACGTCTACGCCCTCCGTGGGTCCGACGTCAGAGGGTCCTCGAGCAACCCGTCGACGACTCTTCCCGCCATCCTCCTGCGACGTACCCCACTGTCCAGTGTGTCCTCCCGACTGGTGCCCCGGTCCTAGGGTCCGGACCGGGTCCAACCTCGTCGGTCCGGGAAGACGTCGACCGGTAGGAGGAACAGGTCTCACACCGTAGACTGAGGTCGGACCCGTGCACCACGGAACCCGGGGTCTGCTCGACGACGTACTCGTCATTCCGGGTAGGTGGGTCACCTCCTTCGACACGAGGGCTTCCAGTCCCAGATGAAGTCGTGTCCCTTTCGACTCGAGACATCTCGATGAGACATGAAGTCTCAGTATTGTGTTTCGGCGGGAGTCTAACCCTTAAACCGCGACTCCTCGTGAAGGGGAGACTCTCGCACCTGCCGTTCTCCCCCGTGGGTCGACAGGTCTCGAGGACTCCGTAGTACCCACCCTCAAGGTAGGGGTCCCAGGGATGGACCGTAGGATAGGGGAACGTGGGTCCAATGAGTAGCCCCGTCCGCTGGACAAGGGGATGTGAGATCAGGGAGTCACCCGTAGGACCTAGGGAGTCAACCTGTAGAGTGGACCCGTGGGGGAGTGGACCCGTGGGGAGTCCTCTTATCGTCCTGTGGGACCAGACCCGGACATCGTCGGGGTGACGGGTGTCCTAGTGATACCCGGTACTGGGGACCGGACGGGGGAGAATCGATGTGACGGGTAAAGTCGTTCACAGGGACTGAGGTCTGGATGTGTGTGTTACCGGGACGAGGTAGGGACACGTGCCTGACACCCGGGAGTCTGGTGTGTGGGATGTGGTTCGGACCGTATTCCACCCACGAGCTAAGACCTTCTTGTCACCCACCGGAGTTTGGGTCCCTGGGTCTGAGACATCCACACCCCAACCCTGAACCCGGAGACCTACGATGGTTATGCACGTGTGCGTGTGTACTTGTGTGAGTGTAAGGACATGCCCTCCTGCGTACGTGTCCACATGTGTGTCCGTTGATGTACGGGTGTGTCTAGGTGTGTGTAATGTGTACACGTGAGTGAACACGGGTGTAAGTACGTGTGTACATGTGTGTGTTCGGGGTGGGGGTCTCGACACAGGTGCGGGACGTGTCGGGGTGGGTCTCTGGGTCCTCAGTTCTTCGAGAGGGAGTCGACCTCCGTTTCACTTGTGGCCCATAGTTTCGTCTAGGACGGTGGGAGGTTAGGTCCTTCCGTCCCAGCCCTCTACGTCCCCTTTTTCGTCCCGGATCCCTCCTGCTCCCGTCCTCCCTGTGTCTGCGTCGTCACTCCCCGTCGGACGTGACCCCGTCACTCCCGTCACTCACAGTAAGAGTGCGGTGCGGGGTGTGTGCCTACACACGTGTTCCTTCGGGGTGGACGGGACGGCTCTGAGTGTCTCGTCTGTTTCCCCTCTCCCCGGGTCTGTCAACCCCTAGGACCAGGAACAGTGGGGTACCGAGAGTCCGGATGTACGTACCGGAGGGAGTGGGTCGGAGGGGTAGACCCACGTCGGACCCCGGGCCAGAGTGAGGTTCCAGACCGGAGACTCCAGCGCCCCGACCTCCCGGGGTCTGGGGTAAAAGGAACCCCTTTTGTGTAGATGGGTCCTTTACCCTTTTTATTAGTCACGTCACACACTCGCACACGGACATACACTCAGACGTACACCCACGTACGTAAGGACACACTCACACGTTCCCACACTCAGACACACACACACTCACGAGCTCATACTCACGTACTGTCCTCTACCGAAGGTGGAGTGACTCACGGTCGGGGTACGGCACCCCTACCGTGTCAGGGACCCCCGGTGGACATGGATGTGTTGGTGTCCGTACTGGAGCCTCCTTTCCCTACGCGTCCCATTCCCGGGGCGGGAGTCGATGTGAACCTCACCTCGGGGACCCACGTCCCTCAAGGGTGGGGTGGGTGAGACATTCGGGTGGGTGGTGGTAGACTCAGTCCTTTACCGGGTTCTTGTAAAGACCCGAAGTTCAAACGTTGTGTCTCGTCAACCGGGTAGTTGGACCGGGAGACCTGTAGTGTCTGCACTCCTCTCTTCCCGTCGTTGGGTCTTGGTGACCCTCCCTCGAGTACCTTTCCCGTCACCCACCCCTGCAAAGGGTGTCCTGGGCGAATTCCTTCCGGACTTTTGTAAGACACACCGGGTTTGTGGTCCGAAGGGGGTGTGGACGGGAAAGGAGGTGTGGGTGGAGCGACCGGGGTACCACTGGTCGAGCAAGGGAGTCGGTCGACGGACGTCGGGGTCTTGGGTCGTCGGAGAACCGGAGTAGACAGGTCCTGGAACCTCATAAGACAGGGGTCCTCCGTCCGGACTCGGGAGGGAGACGGAACAGGGGAAATAAGAAGAGGCTTCCAGTGTGTGTGAGGGGGGTCGTGTCTGACGTCAAGGTCACCAACTAGCCCCAGGGGTTTCTGGTTGAAGGACCTCCCGTCCGTCAGGACAGGGGACCGAGTCGTAGACCGTGGGTTCACATCTGGGTCTTGGTAGATCTCTTCCACGGTGTCGGGCTCTTCGACGTCTCCGAAGTGTCGACACAGACGAGGTCACCAGGGGTCGGGGAGGCGACTCAGGTGGGTCCCCCGGTCTGAGGTCGTGTACCTGTCAGACCCCTAGGTACCGTCGTCTCCTTTCGGACCCTGGGGGTCCTGACGGGCCTCCCCCTCGTCCACCCTTGGGAGTGAGACTACGTCCTACCAGAGGGGTGGACCCGGGGTGGAGGGATCAAGGACGACGGGACCACAGCCGTTGAGATCCATGAAGAATGACACCCTCGACCGACGACTCGCTCTCCTACTGTGTCGACACTACCTTTGTCTGGTCCAAATCCCTCCCTTGGTGGGTAGTCTGTTCTCCCGACCCTCGAGTCCAAGGTTCCTGAGTCCTCAAAGGCTAACCTACGGGTGCCTGTACTTGGACGTCCGGATCTTCTCTGTGACCTTTGACGGATCCGACTTTCTACGTCTCCTACCCTTCGGTCACGACACGGGACGGGTCGTCGGCCTCCGGACCCCCTCCTCGCAGGTCGGGTCCTGTTCGGACACGGCCCCTCGGCGGAGGAGGGAGGGATGAGCCGAGTCGGTTCCGTCCACTTGTTTGTCCACTGTCTTAGGTCAGTCCCATCCCCACCCCCCTCTCCCTCCATAACCACCGCTACCAGTCTTCCGACCAATCCCCTCGTCCTTCTCCCCGGGGTGGACCCTTTCTCAGGTCGGTCTCCTCTTCCCCGTTACGAGCCGACTCGCCGGTCGACACGTCGTCCCGACGTGTCCGCCGGTCCTCTCCCAGATCACGTCCCTCACGTTTCTCAAACGTCCCCTGGTCTCCCTTTCTCCCTAAGGGACCACCGAGTCACCATTTCTTAGGTGGACGGTTACGTCCTCTGTACTCAAGCTAGGAACCTAACCCTTCTAGGGGACCTCTTCTTTTACCGTTGGGTGAGGTCATAAGAACGGACCTTTTAGGGTACCTGTCTCCTCGGACCACCCGATGTCAGGTACCCCAGCGTTTCTCAGTCTGTGTTGAATCATTGATTTGTTTCTCCCCTTCTCCCGGTCGGTCACCCCGTCTCCTCTTGACCCCACCCCCCGCGGACTCCTCCCCGATCCGACTCCCTCCCTGTGTCCAGGACTGTCTACGGGGTCTCCGGACGGAACTTCCTCCTCATCCTCTGTGTCCCCGTTCTCTGTACCCAACGGTTTCGGGCACACCGTTGGTCGTGGCGGTCGTGGTGGTCGTGCGCGTCTCCAAGACTCTCGTCAGTACACCGAGGTGGACGGTCGTGAGGCTCGAGGAGTTCTCGAGTCCGGTGTGATGTTCCACCCCTCACCTCCCCCACCCGACCCCTACCTTTAGACCGGTCGAGGGTGAAGGGGTCTTGTCGGTACTAAAGACAATGGTAAGGACCAAGTCCGTCATTTGTATAAAGGAAAGGAAAGGACGTTTAACGTGGGACGTCACCTGGGAGTGACAGGGGGAAGACTTTTTGTGTCGTCGGGACGGGGTGGACCGACTCTTCGCGCAGAGACCCTCGACGCTCGTCTCCCCGTCGTGTTCCTCCTTCGACCTCGAGACGGAGGACGTGGACGGTGTCGGTTCCGTGGACCCCGCGTCCCGTCCGTGGTACTCGGTCGGTGGGAAGAGGTCTCTGTGGGTAGGAGGGGGTGGTACCGTTACTGGAAGCCGTCACTGGAAGCGTCCGTGAGGGAGCTGAGACGAAGGGGCGGGACATGGACTCGTGTCGGTGGAAGTCATACATTCAGTCGTTCCCTGTTTAGACCGCAACGGTCGAAGGGAGGAAGGGGGTGGGAGTTTTCGGGTCCTGAGACGTCGGACGGGTGGTGACGACTGAGACTCGTCCGGAGACCACAAGAACGTACCCTACGGAAGTCAAGACTGTACAGTGGGTCAATTTATTTTCATTGACACGACTCCATGTTGGTGACCCGGAACTTTCGTTCCCTGTGTCTTCCCTGAAACAATCCAGATATAAATACCCCGGGTCGGAACCAGGACCCGGTCTCCCCTTATTCCGGTAAAGGGAATTTGAGAAAGACGGGGTCACCCTTCGTCATCGTCCGTGTGGAAGGACCCTTTCCCTCCTCGTGGTCGGGGGGTTTAAAGTCGTCAGACCGAAAGACGCACAAGAGGAGACGGAGGGTCGTAGACCCGATCGGACTCGGGATGTCTCGGGGTTTCGTGTGGTCCCGTCGGGTCCTGATGACGTCCTTTGGGGACCTTGGGGAGATACCTCCCGGTCTCCTCGGGTGTGAAATTGGGTCCAGAGTCCGGGGTCGTGTCCGAAAGAGGTCGTTCGTATGCTGTGCGACGCATAGACGTCGTTTCTGCCGTGGGGCCGTGTCTGACCGAGTAGGTAGGTCAGGAAGACGGAGGAAAGCCGGAGACGGGACACAGGACGTCCGGAGGACGGACAGGACCCAAGACAGGACACCCTCACCGTGACGGTCGTCCACTCACGTGACGTCCTCCCGTCCCTCCGCATTCGTACTGATCGTTGGTTGTGCGAAGCGTTTACACCCACGGTAGAAGAGGTGGTCAGAGTTCGTGGTTCAACGTCTCGAGTGATTCCTGTCTAAAGTGTCTGAGGGTCTTAAAAGAGTAACCTTCCCTCTTAGGGACCCTGTGGTCCACCAGGCTAGTGGCATACAAAGAGGCGTAGGTAGAGGTAGACAGGCAGTTATAGTGGTGGTGGACATGTCTGACTACCTGAACTTATGGTTGTAAGATTTCTTCGGTGTCGTTAAGTCTTCACCGTGTTCTAAGACTTATACACAAAAAGGTTACACTTGAAAAAAGTGAAAGTGGTGTTGGGACTTCCACTCGACACTACGGGGCATTCTGTCCTATCCTTTGACTCCGAGTCACTCCCTTCCCAGACGAATCGGGTACTTCGGTGTCGGTAATCGGTTGACTTTGGGTCCACAGACGAGGGATTCTTAAGTGGATTCAGGTCCTACCGGAGGGAAGGAGGGATTTTATGTCATCGAGTAGAATAGGACCCCCTACCCATCTCAAGACTTACGGACCCCGTGGAAATGTCTAAGAGGGACGGAGGGAGAGGTAGGGAATTAGAAAATTAAGAGATTTTCCTTACAGATGTCCGGTGGATCTTGTAACCACTAATATTTTCTTCTGTTATCATGTCGCCAACGGACTTGGGGACCCCCGTGGTCTTGAGTCGGCCCCGGACAGGTCCATCGAATCCCGGGGAGAGTGGACTTCGACTGGACCGGTGACTCGGAGGGGGGTGGGGGGGGTGGGGGTAGTCCTATCTCTCCACCAGGAACGACCCTCCTCCTCCCCTTGTTTGTGTTGTGTATCATCCCAACACCCCCCTTTCTATGTCCTCACGGGGGACTCTTCCAGTTTGTTCGGGGTGAGTTTTGGATTCTACGTTCCACCCTCCGGTCGACCTCTTACCTCGGGAGGGGAGAGGTGAGGAAGGAAGGGGAGGGACCCCCGTCAGTCGGGGGACCGGGAAAAGGGACAAAAAGACGGAAATAGAGTCGGAGGAGAGTCAGAGACCGGAAGAGGAGATAAAGAGGAGGAGACAAGGGGGTGGGGTCGTCGGGGAGAGTCGGGAGAGGGAAGGTGTATGAGGGAGGAGGAGGAGGGTGGAGGGATCGGGGATGGTGTGTGACCGGAGAGACCCGGGACTTTACACACAGTGAGGACCCACAGGGGACCGGGGAGACTGGGACACGTAAGGCCCGTAGTGGCAGACCCCCGTGGAGGAAACCAGGGACACATCTCCCCGGAACCACCCCGGGACCTTGGTCGATAGACTGAGAGTAGTGAAGGGGGTGGGGGTCAACAAGAAGGGTTTCGGTCGAGACAGGTCGACGGGAAGGAGTGGGGACAGAGGAGTGTAGGGGGAAAAAGAGAAATCTACCCGAGGGGGTTGGGTAGTCTAAGGGTGGTTCGAGGGCGGTTTTATTTCGGTCTCCCTCTTTGTTTTGGGAGGGAGACCCGGGAGGTTCTGATCCACCCTACCCGACCCGACGTGCCTTTTCGTGGTCCGACTCTCTGTGGACGGATTCTGGAGACCCCAGGAACCCGACCCCTCCTCGGGGATCCTTCGTCAGTTATACCCCAGGAGTGGTGCTAGAACGGACACCCCTTTTTCTCACTGTTTCAAGTCCGCGACGCTCGGACCTAGGGCCGACTCCGTCTCGTCCAGCTCTCCCTGGTCTCTCTCGGGACACGCTGGAACCGTTTGGGACAGGAAGTCCTGGGGTTTGCCTAGGTGTCTACCCTCGGTCCCACCGACCTCCCCCGGTTTCAGGAATGGGCGACGGGTGTAGGGGGTACTGCCGTCCCAACCCTCCCCCTGAGACGCTCGGATCGTGCGCGAGGCGCGAGGTCCGCGTTCGCTCTCCTCGGGGCCCGACTCGCGTGTCGGGCGTCGTTAGGACGAACGGTCCGGCCGAGGAGTATGGATAAAAAACAGGTAGGACACCCCTACCGACGTCGGTCTGTCGCAGCCTGGTCTCGAGACCGGAGTCGCCGGCGAGTGGTTGACGCACTGGAACCCGGTTAGGAACGGGAGAGGTGCGGGCGATCAAAGCCCAGAGGTGTGAGGTGTAGGTCCTCGCGAACACCTAACATTGAGCCCCTTCTCGTGCCGGGGTCCCACGGTCGGGAGTTACACAGGGGTTAAGGGACTCACTGGAACTTGCAAGGGGAAGGTTAAGCCCCGGAGTCAGAGAGGTGGACGGGTCAGCCATCTAAGCGTAGGAAGAGGGGCGCAAGGGTCAGGGAGGGCTCTCGTCCACACAGGGTCTGGCCTAGCTCCCGCGCGCCGCTGTGAATGGCAAGAGGTCTCTGCACCCGCGAACCGCCCCTGGTCGCATCGACACTGGTCGTTCACGCTCCGCCGGTGGTGCTCGGGCTTCGGCTACCGGTCGTCCGACGCGTGCCCGTCGTCCCGTATCCTGTGCTTCCACTGGTTTTCCTCGACGGTCTGAGGGACTAGCCGACAGCGGCCGTGGCGACGGTGGGGCCGCACCCGTGGCCGCCCCGGCGGCTCGCGCTTCCCTGTCGTGTCGTCTCGCTTCCACTCCGACTTCTCGTCGCGCTCGACCGGCTGGACGACGTCGACCCCGTGGACGTCGCTCGCCTGCAACCACTGGTGCTCGTCGCGGTCCTTCTCGTGCGTCACGTGCCCCACGCTCGGGAACCGGTCCGGCCCGCGCCCGGGGCCGCGCGGGTCGTCGAGCCGGTCCCGGTCGCGCGGGCGGTCGTCCGACTCGTACCGGTCGCGGAAGTCGCAGCGGCGGACGAGGTCGGCGTCGCACATCGGCGCCTTGTCGCGGAGGTCGAGCCCCGTGCGCTTGAGGAGTAGCGTGCGGGCGTCGGGCGCGGCCGGCGGGCCGGGGCGGCGGGCGAGCCGCGGGGGTCTGAGCGGCCGCGGCGGAGGCGGAGGCGGCGGCGGAGCCGGCGCGCCGCGGGGGCGGTAGGGTCGCGGTACGTCGCCCGCGCGGGGAGCGGCCGGCCCCGCGGCCCGCCCGCCCGCCCGCCGCTCCGCGGCCCCGCGCCGCCCGGCTCAACCCCGCGGCCGACGGGGCGCGCGCGCGGGGCTCGCGCAGGGGAGGGCGGGCGGCGCGGACGCGTGACCGCGGCGGGCGCGGGGCTGGCGCCAGGAGGGCGCTGGCGCGACGCTGTCGGCTCGAGCCTCGGCGCCCGGACCCGCGCGCTCCGGGTGCGCGCACGCGCTCCGGGCGTGGGGTTGAGGTGTCAGACATGTGAGGCGGCTGGCTCCTCAGCGAACTGGAACCCGCGGGTCGGATGGGGAGGGCCGGAGTCAAAGGGGTGACCACGCGTTGCGGAGCGTGATACGACAGAGAACCCCGCAATTTTCACGACCTTAAGACGTGGCAAGGGGGGCTCCCCCCGTCGAATGGAACAGATTACATTGGGGGGTTATTTTCGCCCACTGAGAGAAGATCTCCTTGGGTTTTCCTTCGGGTACGAACTGGTGTCTGGGTATGGTTCTCGGGACTCTCCACTCCCCTACGGGATCCTGGGGCCCCCGTCCCTCCTTCCACCACCGGGCGCCGTAGAGGGAGGAGGGTCGGAGAGATGTGGGTCTCGGGCGGTGTGCCGTCCGACACCCGTTCAGGACAGGACCATGGATGGTGGGGACAGTCGCCCACGTCCCCACCTTCGTTACTGGTCCACCACTCTAGGCTGTTCGTCTTTGGGTCAGCTTCAAGCCGGACGTGCATCGCACCGGTCACGGTGGACTCACGACCTCCTCGGTCCAATCTCAGTGTCGTTATCTCAGATCCCTTCGACCACGCTCCGAGAGCCACGTCCCTACCTCACCCTCTCCCTTTCCTTTCCCCTTCGACGTCAAACGGGATTCACCTTCGACCTTTGGCCTCACTACTCTACAAAAGAAGTCGTCCTGTTTACACCCCTGACAACGGTACCGTGCACACACCGTGGGTGACGAATGTGAGCGAGATTTCCGTTTCCGAAACACGGTCGGAATTGGACGTAATACGAGTGTCATCGGGGACCCCCAGGCACGAAGACAGGAAGAATCGTGTGTTCCTAGAGTCTCATTCGTCGACTGAGGTCCTCTATACCTCTCCATAGTCCTGAGGGTCATCTTGGTCACAGACAAGGTAGTCGGGGACGACGAAGAGTATACTCACCTGGTGGTGCACCCACCTGACCCTTGACCTCTAGGGTCCCTCAGTGTCTCTGGTCCTCCGATCGGGGGACGTTCGCCAGGAGGGACTCGGGTCAAGATCTGTTTGTCCAATTTGATGACACCGAGTCCGTACCCAGACAAAATCTCCCCGAGATCCCGACTCTTGGGGACGTGGTATATGACAATATACCTGTGTTCTTAATTTAAACTCCACATACAGTGTAGAAAGACCTTAGTCATAATCAACTCGGTCCACTTGAACGGTAAAAATATTTTCCAGGTTTCATTGGACCATAGTCGACACTATCAACATTTGTGTCGTGGACTGTCAGAGACGGATCCTGTCCTTGTGGAGGTGGGGAACAAAGGGTCGACATCGACAAGTATAGTCGTTTAAACCCCACCGGTAGACCAGGGAGGAGGACTTTACCGGAGGGGTGTGTCCTGTGGAGGAGACACTTCGGAAGGACTGAGGGAGACGGGGTCGGTTAACGAAGGAGTAGGACCAAAGATGAGAGGGATCATGGGAGGTGAGACAAACCAGTAGTCAAGTAAACAGAGGTTGGGGTTACCTAGACCTTCGAGACCCTCCCGTCGTTGACTTGGTCCTTCTAGAGGACGGAGGGGGAGTGAACCGTTTCACGGGTAGAAGGTAGTAGACCAAAAGACGGGCAGGAGTTTTCCATCATTTCAGACGTTCTGAAAAGAAAAATTCATAACTCACAGTTCTCATCTAAGAGAACAATTTACTACGCCATATAAAGATATAGAATTACTGAAACACTTTTCTTTCGACTTATTATAGGTTTTTACCTAGTTTGATGCATTCTTACGTTCTTCATACTATTTCACTAGACCCATGTTTCGAGTGTTTAGTCATTGTGTGAGAAGGAGTGGGTTGTTGAAATTGCCCGTTCTACTTAAGAAAAAGATGTCTCGGACACATAATGTCCCAGCTACCCTTCTCTAAGTCGGTACCGTGGTACGGAAAACAAACGACGATGTGTGTTTCGTAGAGGACTGTGTCGTGTGACGAGGAGGACTGTTTCGTAGGTCCCGGTGCCCCGTACCAAGTGTCCAGTAACAGTGCAGATAGTACAGGAAACACGGAGTACCGTAGGACCACTTTTCCAAATAGTGGAAACAGAACAACTGGTCCTTCGTCTCCGGACCTCTGCAAGGACGTCCTGGTCTCTACCCCTACGTGGTCTCGAAGGACCCTCGACACCTCCGATACCGAGGTATTGAGGTCGACTACCCTCTCTAACAATGGTAGTATCATGTCTGCACTTGACGAGTATCCAAGGAGAACAGAGTAGGGTAACCGACCTTCCTTTCCTCTTCTGGAGTGTACCCGTTAAACGTGGGTCCCGATAGCCTCTTTAATAGGTTCTCAGTTTACGTGTGTAGGTCATGAGAACAACCCACAGTACCGAACTTTACACAGGCGGAGTTTAAATATGAGACTTCAGGATTGGACGTCATGAAGACTTGTACTGGAATAAACCTTTACTCCAATAATGTCTACGTTAATTCAACTCCGGTAAGACCTCATCCCACTTAGGATTGGGCTATACTGGCCACAGGAATATGTTACCCCGTAACCCTCTGTCTAAGTGTTCGTCTCTTGTCGCGAACTTCTGACCTCACTACGGCGGTGTTCGGTTCCGTCGTGGACTTCAGTCCTCTCTCCGGGCCCTTACCTAGGAGGAGGTCCCAGAAGTCTCCTTCGTACCGGGAGGGGTGACTGGAACTAGAACCTGAAGTCCGGAGGGTGAAGACACTCTCTTAACAAACGTTTAGAGAAAAGACAACAAATTCGGAGGTCCCACGTTATGAAATAATGTCCCCGGGATCGTCTGATTATGGAGATCGTATACCAAATAGAACCCATTACAAGGTACAATGTCTCTCATTTATAACTGTCTATCGTTTCCCCAACGTTTCTAGTGGTGCCCTTTAAAACAAGACCCCTCGTGCAGGAGGGGTCGTCTCCACTCGTCTATCTCCCGTGGTAGCACCCGGTGTAACTCAGGACGACCGGACCCTCCTGTCTGTAAGCCAATGGAAGAACAGTGGTTTGTTTTCAAAAGGAGAGGGGACACCACCCGACGAGTGTCAGGAGAGGGGTGAAAGGATTCCTCTCGACCGCGTAGAGAACCCCGTCTGTCCGTCACAAAGAACGTGGTCATTGCGGTGGCCCGGAGGGAGACTAAAAACTAATAAATGTTTAGAGTACACATACAAACGTAAACTCGTAGTGTTGACGGTTGCCGGGACTTGAAGCGTCTTTGATTAGGTCAAAGTCTAGTACTCACTCATACTAAGTCCCACCTGGGTCGGACTTCGGTCTAAGTCGTAGTGTCTGTGGTGTCCCTACCACCTGGGACTCAGTGTATCGACCCGTCCACAGGGTCGTGGTGGGAAGAGTCGACACACTGAAACCCGACCAATGAGTCGGAGAGACACGGAGCACAGGAGGAATCTACCTCATCCATTGTTGGGGACCGGGTGTCCCAATACCATCCTTCTCTCCGTGTTTACGGGTGTCTTCGACGTGAATGAAGTAGTCGTGTTTTATTTACCCAAAACGGGAGTACCCGGTCACTAGGGACGTATGTCCTTACCCCGTTTCCGGTAAGTTTGCGAAACTCCAGTTACATATTCAAAGTCCGTAAGACTTGTCTCTGGTACTATGGTCCCATCACCGAGATTCGGTCGGGTACCTGAAGGAGTCTGAAACCGGTTCTGAATCGAACGTCTGTTCACAAAGAATAAGGTGTGTGGTGGCGAGACATAAACCTTGTTTCCAGACGGACACCCAGACACCCCTTCTGTGGATGGAGATCACCTGTCTAAGACTCGGTGACACCTTTACGTTCAACCAACCCAGCCTCTATCCTTTCAAGTTGTCCTTTGATGTAAGGTGTTTCAATTAAAACAGTCTCGGTAACGAAGAATTAGTTTACTGGGTGTACTGTCCAAGTTTTCTCTCGGTAATTTCACCTTATCGGGAACGATAATATTTGTCACGACGCTACTTGTAACCCCATGTACACAGAGAAAGTTAAGACCAAAGGAGCCACACATACGGGTCTTCACCCTAACGACCCAGTATTCCATCAAGATAAACGTTAAAAAATTCCTTAGAGGTGTGACAAGAGGTATCACCGACATGATCAAACGTAAGGGTGGTTGTCACATCCTCCCAAGGGAAAAGAGGTGTGGGAGAGGTCGTAAATAACGAAC
>SJYO01052474.1:35731562-35826614 GCA_006410555.1 Capra ibex | reverse complement strand
GTTGGATCTACAGGTAGTCGTCTACTTACCTATTCTTTCGACACCATGTATATGTGTTACCTCATAATGAGTCGGCAATTTTTCTTAAGTAAACTTAGTCAAGACTACTCTACCCACTTTGACCTCGGTTAATATGTCTCACTTCATTCGGTCTTTCTTTTTGTGGTTATGTCATATGATTGTGTATATATACCTTAAATCCTTCTACCGTTACTGCTGGGACATACGTTCTGTCCTTTTTTCTGTGTCTACACATATGGCCTGAAAACCTGAGTCTCCCTCTCCCTCTCCCACCCTACTAAACCCTCTTACCCTTAAGATTGTACATATGACAGTACATTCTTAACTTAGCGGTCAGGTACAGACTGCATCCCACGTCGAACGAACCCCGACCACGTACCCCTACTGGGTCTCTCTACAACACCCCTCCCTCCACCCTCTCCCCAAGTACAAACCCTCGCGTACATTCTTAATTTCTAAAATTTTAAATTTTTTTTAATTTTTAAAAATTTTTTTTATTTATTTATTTCACCTTATCGGGACGTCGCTCCGCTGAACCCTGTGACCCTACGTGTAAGGACTGTCGGCCCGGTCCGTGGGAAGGGTCCGGACGGAGCCTAGTGAGGCCACCTGAAGAACAGACCCCGAACTCTCCGGGTGTCTGTACTAAACACCTGTCACTAATCTTTTCAAGTCCCCCAGACAAGTCCTTGGGAGGTCAGTTTCCCCCCGTCCGCTTGAGGTTGGGGTTGATAGAATTAGACTTGTGAACTCTGTCAAGATCACTCCCCTTACTTGGATTTCGGATAATATGTTTCACTTCATTCAGTCTTTCTCTTCTTGTTTATAGCATATAATTGCGTATGTAAACTTTAGATCTTTCTACCATGCCTACTTGGATAAACGTCCCGTCGTTACCTCTACGTTCGTATCTTTTAGCAGAACACCTGTTCCCGTACCCCTTCTTTCCTCTCCCACTCTACTTACCTCTCTCATCGTACCTCCGCAGATGTGATGGTATCCGTTTTATCTATCGGCCACCCTTAAACGATATACTGAGACCCTTGAGTTTGACCCCGAGACATTGTTGGATCTCCCCACCCTTACCCACCCTCCACCCTCCCTCCATGTTTTCCCTCCCCTGTATACATGTGGATACCGATTAAGTACAACTACGTACCTTGTTTAATTTGGTTATAATATTTCGTTAATAGGGAGTTAATTTTTTTGAAAAAAAATTAGACCTTTGATTCTCCGGGGAAATGAGAGGGCTGACTTTCGGATCTACCGACTGGGTCCTAGTGTTGAACCTCCGGGCCCCTCCGGTGGTCCCCTCCACGAGGGGAGGACTTCAGGAGTTCGGGTTCGTCTCTGACGGGAACCTGTTCACCTATCTACTGTCATCCGTCTACTGGTCGGAGGGGAAGTGTACAGTGACAGGGGACGTCACGGTCGTCCTTCTCCCGATTGACATCGAAGTTTCACGGAGATGGTGAACGGAGGGGTCCCACCACCCGAGCGTCTAGGGCCCCCTGAGTCACAGGAGTGAAGACGCGATCGCAGAGACCGGTCGGATCCCCGTTTCCGTAGTCTATTGTAGACTCACAGGTGGCGAAGACGTCCCTCTGGGCCGACCGCCCTCCTCCAACCACACTGTCCGTGAAAGCGGCTAACGGGAACAGTGAATCCTAAACCGTAGTTCGTCTCGTCCTGAGGCCCGACCACCCTCTCCGCTCACGGCCGGCTCGTTACTGTGTCTATCTATGCACTAGCGTGGACACCGTTAGTAGATGGCCCTTTCGTCCTATACAGGAGCCTTCTGGGGACACTCCCCTCTCTCCCCAGTCCGATGTGACCCGAGACACTTGGTGTAGACACGTGGGTCTTCCCACCCGATAACAAGAACTACGGGTCTCGTGTGACACCCCGGATCTGTTGATTAGGTCTGAACCACCACCATCCGCCACCACCCGTACCCCGAACGACTGGAGGAGATGACGGGTCTCGGTCCCAAGGACACTTCAAAGACACAGTAGAACCACTCTGTTCACCGGAGAACTCCTCACTTGTAGTCGGTGCTCGTCCCACCCTCCCGGGTCTACCGAGACCCTCCCAACTGTAGTCGTGTCTATCCTACTTTTCCAGGTGACTGGCTGGGACCCTGTATCCGGTGCCACCGGTGAGAGTCCACGCCTGTCGTTAAGTAAGTTCGGGGTAGGTACGGCTGAGTCCCCGAGGTCCCTTTTGGTAGACGGGATTAGATTGTGTGGAGGGAGGTACTCGGCTTCGTTCACGTAGGGGAAGGACACAAGAGATATAACGTAAAAGAAAAAAAAAAAGTTTTCTTTAGTCTAAGACCCGTCCATACGTCACCACAAAAGACTCTTCCTCCCCTCGAGAGGTAGATCCACCACTGACAGGCCCCCGGTTCACAAGAGTGCCCTCACACCAAGACAGGTCGTCCTCCTTCCTCCCCTGTGTCACAGGACTACCAGTGGAGACGACAATCGCTCCTGTCCCACCAGTCACGTCTGTTCCTGGTGGGTGGGGTCTCCGTCACGGACCGTACGTGGGACTGTGGTCGCCACCCGGGACCCACTACTCCTGTTTCGACCCTAAGGGATACCTAAGGGACCACTGTAGACCCCAGGACTGTCGAGGACTTTGTTACGAGAATCATGGTCGAGAGGACCGTCTGGTAGGTGGTGCCCCTGTCTTCCGCTGTCCTCTCCACGGGCGAGTCGCGACGGGGTTTCGGCGGACGGCTGTCAATAAACATCACTGGGTCCCCTGGATTCGACTGGCCGTGATTTACCTAAACATATTTGGGAGGGGTCCCCCAGCTCGACTTCTACCGCCCCCCACCCCCCCCCCCCCCCCCCCTNCTTCCATTCCCTCGCCTCGATTTCCGAGTGGGACTTTGCACGGCCCGCCAACCACCCCCCCACCACGACCCCACCCTTTATTCGACACACGCCGCCTCTCAGCCGAGACTGTCGACGCGGGCTTTCCGTCCCTTCGAAGTCGGACTCCTAAACGTGATTTTTATCTTAGCGACCGAACACCCATCTCTTAAACTGGGTTAATCTCTAATGGTCAAAGTCCTTAATGACCTTTTCTTTAGAGTAATTTATCCAATTTATATCCGCGGTCTCCGACTTTTCCGGTAGACCCTGATTTTCCTTTTGGTTTTGAGGTCTTCCTAAAAATTTACGTAAAACGTAGAGGACATTTCCCCTCCCTGAATCTCACGACATTTACGTCGGGTTCCGTGGACCTACTACTCGAGGGTCGGGACACAAAACGTAAAACGTCTCCCACCTCCGACTACGTCTCGGTACGACGGGTGACCGGGGAAGGAGCGGTGACACCCCAGACCGATTCGCCTGGGAAGGGACACAATTTCTCGACGTCGAGACTCAGTGTGAGTCACAACTGTCGTGAGTCGAGTCGGGTGCCCTTTACGCTCACCCTGGGGTGGGGTTGGGTGAGACCTAAGGGACTCAGAGGTCCGTGGCGGAATAGGGTATTTCTCGGGCCGTCGGAGAGGGAGGTTCGGACGGAAGGAGCGGAGTACAGGTTAGACGGAGGTTCAGGATACTTAGGCTGAGGACTTTATCGAAGGAGGGTACGTAGAGGAGAAAGCGGCCGACGTCGAACGGAAGTAGGCCCAGAAGTAGCGAAGAACGGTTCTGGTGACCTTGGTGGGAGGGAGGGCAGTGAGTCTGCGACCGTGTAAAAGGGATTTTACATCTTTCGTAGAATAGGTAAGGTATGAGATTTTTTTCTACGAAGGATGACGGAGTCTCGTAGGGGGTTCGCACAAAAAATGTCGTATGCGCAGGACTCCTTTTGGGATTCTTTTCTTTACGACACAGACTTTCGAGAGTTCTCTACGACGTCTGTCCTCGGGACGAATGGAACCGACTTGCGACGGAAAGTCGATTGAACTGATGCCTTGTGAATCCCCGTGACACATCGTACTCACGACGGGACCCGTTCCGACCCGTCCGGTCGTGGGTCGGGCAGGGGAGAGGACGTGTTGACGTACGACCAACGGGGGTCAAGTCTGACCATTAAGAAATTGACAAGGGACGGTAGGGGGTACACCGGTCCAGAAGAGACTTGGAGAGGAGACGGAACGTCTCAAAGTGGGTGATATAGTCGGTCTTTGGAAGGTCCAGTTAGTTCTCCTTACCTTTGGTGTCACCGTCCAGACAAGTGTGTGTAGAGACTACACAGGACTTTCGGTTTAGTACAAAAGGACTATGGTTACCCTCGTTGTGTTCCTTCCCGTCCACGGAGGACACGGAACCCAGTAAGGTCCAATCGAGACAGGAGGTGTACGGTCGTCTCCGTCGGGTCACCGGGGGTGTACGAGTGACGACCCTGGCAGTGACACGATCCTCGGATTCCAGAGGTTGTCGGTCGGACTCAGACCCAGGACAAGGAGGGATCCGTCCTCCCGTAGTCCTTTTGTGTGTCAAAACGTCGGGTAACCTTGGTACAGTCGACCCCTTCCAACCCAGTGATCATCCTATTTTGTGGTAGTCGAGTGGGGGTAAATACCTGGTCGAGTCAAGGGAGAGGTAGCTTCCTCGGGGTGTGGTTAAGGGAGGTGTGAGGGGACGGAAGGGTGTGAGTAGTTGAAGATAGAGACATCGTCCGACTTACCCTATGGGGGGGCTTGAGTAGGAGTCTTACCCTGAAATCTTTATTGTAAGAAACGTCTACGTTAATTAATTTCCAGAGTTCTACGGTAATAGGATGTAAATCCACAGGTTCACCTTTGTGAATAAAAGAACCTGAGATTCAGTGACGTCTGTCACTGACGTCGGTGGTTCAATGTTCTGGAACGAGGAACCTTCCGTTCGATACTGTTTGGATCTGTCGTATAATTTTTCGTCTCCGTAGTGAAACGACTGTTTCCAGGTATATCATTTTCGAAACCAACAAGGTCGTCAGTGCATACCTACTCTCTCAACCCGATATTTCTTTCGACTCGCGGCTTCTTAACTACGAAAATTTGACACCACAACCTCTTCTGAGAACTCTCAGGGAACCTGACGTTCCTCTAGGTTGGTCAGATAGGATTTCCTTTAGTCAGGACCCACAAGTAACCTTCCTGACTACAACTTCGACTTTGAGGTTATGAAACCGGTGGACTACGCTTCTTGGATGAGTAACCTTTTCTGGGACTACGACCCTTACTAACTTTCACTCTCCTCTTCCCCTGCTGTAGTGACTGAGTTACCTGCACTCAGACTCGTTTGAGATCCTCTATCACTTCCAGTCCCTTCTGACCACACGACGTCAGGTACTCCCAGTGTTTCTCAGTCTGTGTTGAACCGCTGACTTACTGTTGTTTGCTCTTCTTTTCTACCGGCACACTCCCGCCTCCGTCTCGAACCTTACTACGACGGTGTTCGGTTCCTACGGTTCCGACCGGTCGGTGGTGGAGTCGACCTTCGACTTTCCGTCCCAAGGAGATGTCCAAAGTGTCTTTCGTGTCGGGACGGTCACGGAACTAAGACTTGAGGACCGTAGGTGTGGTCAGTCGACCTTCGACTTTCCGTCCCAAGGAGATGCCCAAAGTGTCTTTCGTGTCGGGACGGTTACGGAACTAAGACTTGAGGACCGTAGGTGTGGCCCTTTCCTATGTAAAGATGATATTTCGTTGGTGGGTCAAACACCTGAAAAAAATGTCGTCGGGATCCTTTGAAAATATCAGAATTTTCTGTTAATAAATCGAAGGAGGATGTGTCAGTGAAGAGAGAGTAACAGTACAGGGAGAGGAGATGGGAGTCCCGAATCGAGGGGAGGCGTCCAGGGGTCTCTTATACCTACAAACAAAAAAGAGGATACACACATACAAAGATACCGAATATTTTAAAAATACTTTTGGAAAATATTAGTATTTTTACATTAATTATAGTACTCCAACCTTTAGATTGTGTAATGTCCAAACGATACTCCTGATTACTTATTCAGTCTTATCTATTTAATGTTAAGTCGGTAACATTTCGTATTCGTTTTATATGTAATAATAACACTATTATACAGAAAAAGTCCAGTTCTGTTTAACAATAGTCACTCTCCTTTCGTCCGGTCAAATATACACGAAAGTCAAGTATCAATGGTTCAGGGACAAGAACCGGACGTCCCCTTTCTACGCGAACGGAGGTCCTGGACCGGCCTTCACTACCGTTTGGTCGGGAACCCGACGGGACTTCAGACCAGTTGCGCGAAAAAGGAACCAGTCTACAACAAACTTTTCTCTCGACCTTGTGATGTCCACCCGTAGGAAGAGGGGTGTCTACCAATGTTCATCCCTCATTTACGAATAAATAGTACATAATTAATTTCATGGGTCTTTCTTTGTCTCAATCCTACGATTCTTCAGGACGTTCTTATGTTTGAGGTTCCTCCACGGTTACGTGGACCCCCCTACCCGTCAGGACCTACGACCACTCCTACAGTGTCACATTCTCGGGTGACACGTTCCGAGCACCCCGTGTTTCACCATATCGGGTCCAGGGGGCACGCCGTCTCACGTCGGAGTCGGGACTCGTGTGACCACACGAGCGGACGTGGGGACTAGTGTCGTCCGTCCGACCCGGGAGGGTCCGTGACGTGGACCTTAAACCACCTTCAATACCCTCACCCCAGTTCCAAGTAAAACGTTTTTGTGAGTCTCGAGTCGACACCGGAACGTATCGGTGTCCAAACGACGATGGTGACTGGAAGAAGGTCTCGGTTGGAGGTGCTCGGAGCGAAGAGAGTTGAAACTGTAAAAGTAGACAATCTTCCTCCCATTACCTACTAGGTAGTAACGATACTTGTACTCCACTAGACGGGCGAGACCTCCACACCCCCTTCGGGGACTGTTTAGGGGACTTTCTCTAACATCCCTCCCCCTCGGTCAGTGGAGTGGAAGTTTCCTCTCCCAGTCGGGGGGACCCTCCCATTAAGTCCTCACACCCTTACTCCTTTCCTCACCGAGTCCCCGACCCCCCGTCCGACAGAAGGTGAGGAAGGAAGGGTTACCGTTCCTCTTTCCCTGTTGGACCTCGGCAGTGGAACCCGTGGACGATTTCAAGTGACCACATCCAAGTCGGTTAGGGTCTGAGGAGAAACTTTTTAATGTACAATCCACTTTTGGTGAAAATATATTCGTTTTCCCCCCCATCTGACAAGATCTTATTTTCTCTGTATTATTGGTTATCATTATGTACTTGGAACTAACTTAGGATCAAAAATGAAAAATTAACTTGATGGTAACTAAATATTATAACACAAACAAAATCCACATGTTTGACTAAGTCAACGTATATATGTCGAAATAGATAGATAAGAAAAAGTATAAATGAAGATAATATCCGATAAAGTACTATGACTTATATCGAGGGACACGATATGTCATTTAGAAATAAATAAAGAAAATATATGTCACCATATACGATTTGAGTATGGGGATTAAATAAGGGAGTGGAAAGGGAAAATCATTGGTATTTAAGTAAAAGATACAGACACTCAGACAAAGACGAAACATTTATTCAAGTGAATATTATAAAAAATCTAAGGTATAACATATTATGAACAGAAAGAGACAGACTGAATGAAGTGAATTATACTATTAGAAACCTTAGGATCAAAAATTGGTATTTGATCGGAAACTCCTGTCACTCCCTTTACACTTTTATGGGACCCCAGACTCTACTATAGTCCCTTAATCATTCACCGGTCGACTGAACCAAAAGAATTCTCACTATTAATACAAAGTCAATGTTTGATCTCACAGAACAAAGATTCCTACACCTACGACTCTATAAGTCCCTACTTTAAAGTGTTACAGATAGTCAAGTCAAGTCAAGTTAACGAGTCAACACAGGCTGAGGAACTGTGGGGTACCTGACGTCATGCGGTCCGAAGAGACAGGTAATGGTTGAGGGTCTCGGATGAGTTCGAGTACAGGTAGTTCAGTCATTACGGTAGGTTGGTAGAGTAGGAGACAGTAGGGGAAGAGGAGAGCGGAAGTTAGAAAGGGTCGTAGTCCCAGAAAAGGTTACTCATCCAAGAAACGTAGTCCACCGGTTTCATAACGTCAAAGTCGAAGTCGTAGTCAGAAGGGTTACTTATAAGTCCTGAGTAAAGGAATCCTACCTGACTAACCTAGAGGAACGTCAGGTTCCCTGAGAGCTCAGAAGAGGTTATGGTGTCAAGTTTTCGTAGTTAAGAAGCCGGGAGTCGAAAGAAATACCAGGTTGAGAGTGTAGGTATGTACTGATGACCTTTTTGGTATCGGAACTGATCTGTCTGGAAGCAACCGTTTCATTACAGAGACGAAAAATTATACAACAGATCCAACCAATATTGAAAGGAATGTTCCTCATTCGAAGAAAATTAAAGTACCGACGTCAGTGGTAGACGTCACTAAAACCTCGGGTTCTTTTATTTCAGAGAGTGACAAAGGTAATAAAAGGGTAGATAAACGATACTTCACTACCCTGACCTACGGTACTAGAATCAAAAGACTTACAACTCAAAATTTGGTTGAAAAAGTGAGAGGAGAAAGTGAAAGTAGTTCTCCGAGAAATCGAGGAGAAACGAAAGACGGTATTCCTCCCACAGTAGACGTATAGACTCCAATAACTATGAAGAGGGTCGCTAGAACTAAGGTCGAACACGAAGTAGGTCGGACCGTAAAGTGTACTACATGAGACTTATATTCAATTTATTCGTTCCACTGTTATTGACAACGAAGAACTGGACGTATGTCTAAAGAGTCCTCCGTCTAGTCAACAGATATTGAAAGTAGTTTAACCAAGTTAGTTTCTTTTGAGAAAGGTAAAAGGGAATACAAACTTACAAAATATAACTTTCAATCTTTCCCCTTCTCCCTCCCTTCCTTCTTCCCTTGGATGTCCTTTAAGTTGGGTCTTCACGGGGAACCGATGGTTGTCTTAGTGTTCACGATGGGTAGTCTTTCGTGGAACCAGACTCACGGGCTAAGAGGAGTCTGCTTCTATTTGTTGGACTAAAGTATGAGTTTCTGGTAGTTTCTGTATTCTTTTGTTTGATGACTTACACTCTCAGTTGTCTTTTGTTTGTTGGTGCCTAAATCTGGGAGTTTCTGGACTCTATCACATTGCTAGTATATGTCTCATATTGATTACTACTTATATAAAGGATTCCTTAATTTCCACATCAATGTCTTTACTTGCTCGTTGTCTGATGTTATTTGTCGCAGAATTTTCGTCGGTCTTTCCTTCCTAGACGGTGAATGTTTTCTTGTTGTCCACCGGACTCTTGTCTGAAAAGTCTATCGTTGTTTCTCGAGAGTTTTGTCTTCTTAATGTTAAAAACTCCTGACTCATTTTTATGGAGAGTTGACTCTTACCACATTAAACGTCTTATTTGAAAGGACTTACCCCTGCTTTATATAGAAGTCTTTTAGTTTCTAGTTCTTTTAACGTGGTTATATTCCTGTTATTACTTTAAAGATTTTCTCACGAGGTCCTCCTTTTCTTTTACTTGGGTCTTTTTTACTAGACTTGACACACCTCTCGTCTTTCTGTTTATAGCCCGTATGTTTGTTTTAATTCATTAAAGAACTAATGTTCTCAATTATCCATTGTTGTGGGCTTCTACTTTTTAGTTCTTTTTTCTTTCTTTACCTTTGTGACTTATTTCCTGTTGACCAATTACTCCGATTGTGGTCCGTCCTATTCGAAGTATGTCTTTTACAAGGACTCCGGTCTCTTCTAGTGTTGTATTACTGTTATCGAGGTGTCCTCCTGTGTCCAACACCAGTCGAGTCGGACGAGAGTGTCTTATGGTACTACCGTCTGTAAAGAAAGGTGTGCCGAGACTTTCGACCTTCAGGTTCCAGTTCCATGGTCGTATCAGTTCAAGATCACTCTCGACGGAAGGTCCAACGTTTGTCGACTGAAGGGAAGATGAAGTTACCACCCTCATCCAGTTTGATCGAGACACCCCGGACAATAATAATAATAATAACCGGAACGTCGAACGTCCTAGAGTCAAGGGGTTGGTCCCTAACTTGAGATTGGTACCGTCACTTTCGGGTCTCAGGATTGGTACTCCGGTGGTTCCTTGAGGGACCTTGGAGAAGAACGACGACGACGATTGAGCGAAGTCAGCACAGGCTGAGACACGTTGGGGTATCTGCCGTCGGGTGGTCTGAGGGGGTAGGAACCCTAAGAGGTCCGTTCTTATGACCTCACCCAACGGTAAAGGAAGAGGTCACGTATTTTCACTTTTCACTTTCACTTCAGTGAGTCAGCACAGACTGAGGATCACTGGGGTGCCTGACGTCGGATGGTCCGACGAGGCAGGTACCCTAAACGGTCCGTTTTCATGACTTCACTCAACGGTAACGGAAGAGACCCTTGGAGAAGAATCTTCCCACGATTAGGGTAAGTACCCCCGAGTTGGGAGTACTGGACTAATGGAGGGTTTACTGGATGGAAGATTACGGTGACGAAATCTCTAACCTAAAGTTGTATAGTTAAACCCCCTCCCTCTATTTATAAGTTAGGTATGTAATATTATTAAGACTTAAACGTACTTTTTTCAGTTGAGGTTTATATATTTAATTCTTAACCGAACCCTGAAGGGGTCACCAGGTTACGTCCTTCGTAACCAAGTCAGGGACCAACCTCTTGATTTTAGGATGTACGGAGTTCAATACCGGTTTTTTTTCCTTTAACCATCTTGATTATCTTTAACTGTTCATATAATAGTCTCAGCCTCTTCCGTTACCGTGGGGTGAGGCGATCAGAACGGACCTTTTAGGGTACCTACCTCCTTGGACCATTCGACGTCAGGTACCCTAGTGATTCTCAGTCTGTGTTGACTCGCTGAAGTGAAAGTGAAAAGTGAAAGTACGTAACCTCTTTCTTTACCGTTGGGTGAGGTCATAAGAACGGACCTCTTAGGGTCCCTGTCCCCTTCGGACCACCCGACGACAGATACCCCATCGTGTCTCAGCCTGTGCTGACTTCGCTGAATCGTCGTCGTCGTCGTCGTCGTCGTCGTAATAGTCTCATCAACTATAGTTAGGAGGAAAAAGTTAATAGTTATTAAATTCGACTGTTTTTTACTTATTTCCATTTGATCCAAACTTCTGATAATTTGAACTAAATAAGTTATTATGTGAGAAGATCCATGAATACGTTGTAAATGTTTTCAATTTGTGATCCAGTGTTTCATTTAGAGTTTTTAGACTCAGTTTCTGAGTCTATAAATGTTTGGTCAGTAGGTCGGTGTTATTTTCATTTTATACACATTTGTATTTTACTAATGATTTACAAAGATATACAGTTTTATTGAGTACTGAGTTTCACTTTATTATGGTCTTTTTACGTTTCATGAGTTTCGACTCGTTATTTTCTATGACGTATGGTTTGGAACTCTATGTTACCTGTGTCATAAATTACCCTTCAAATATCGGAGTTTCTGAAATTATTCTTTCTTCTCTCCGATTTTTATTTTTTGATTCTTGAGTTGGATTCTCCGATATATTTCTTGATATCTTATAGTACACTTTTATACAATTTAAGATTTTAATCTATCTTTTGTTTATAAGTTAGAAGTTTTAGTTATTTCGGTTTATTCAAGAAATTTTAATGATTCTTTTGACTGTCAAGAAACATCTTCAACTAACAAAATTTCCTCCCTTTCATATTCTTTTATAGTCCCCCTGAAAGTACCACCAGGTCACCAATCCTCATCCGGAACGTGACGTCCCCTATGGTCGAGTTAGGAACCAGGTCCTTCTAGGGTGTACGTCGTCTCATTGATGACGGTACACGGTGTTGAGGACTCCGGGAACACGAAGTGTCGTGCTTTTCGGTGGTGTTACTCTTGAATAGTGCGACGTTGACCTCTCATCGGGGACGAACGACGTTGACTTCTTTCGGGTTCCCGTCGTTGTTTCTGGGTCCCGTCGGTTTTTATTGATTTTATTTATTTATTTTTAGTATTCTTTTTTTTCTCTTTTATAATCTTTATACTTTCTCCTGAATTAATGGTTTTGATGTCAAATTTCTTTAATTCTACTACGGTAAATGTTTTAAACACCGTTGTATAAACTCTCGCAAACTACGAAAACTTGACACCACGACCTCTTCTGAGAACTCTCAGGGAACCTGACGTTCCTCTAGGTTGGTCAGGTAAGACTTCCTCTAGTCGGGACCCTAGAGGAACCTTCCTTACTACGATTTCGACTTCGAGGTCATGAAACCGGTGAAGTACGTTTGTCAACTGAGTGACCTTTTCTAAGACTACGACCCTCCCTGACGCCCGTCCTCCTCTTCCCCTGCTGGCTCCTACTCTACCGACCTACCGTAGTGTCTGAGCTACCTACACTCAAACTCACTTGAGGCCCTCAACCACTACCTGTCCCTCCGGACCGCACGACGTCAAGTACCCCAGCGTTTCTCAGCCTGCACTGACTCGCTGACTTTACTTGACTTGACTTGACTTGACTTGACTATTAGACTTAGGACTTTTTTTATATTGATTACTTATTGTAGAACTCCTTTACTTTGTAAAGTCATCACCATATTAGTAATTTTCTTGACCCAGTCATCAATTATCATTCGGACCCTCTAAAATCAGTAGTCAAGACGGTTTGAAAACTCCTTAGGTAGAGAGGTCTTAGTCTCTGTTAAGGGCTCTTATCTTTTTCTCCCATGTGAGGTGAAACAAAATACTTGATGATCCGGAACAATCGTAATCTTTTTATTAGATATTTATAGTAAGAGGTTTAATTATCTAATTATTCCCTCTTTGGTATGGTAGTAGAGTTTACTACGGTGTTTTCGTAAACTATTTTAGGAAGTGTGTAAGAAGTAGTCAGATTAACTTATTTTTACCTTCACCTGAAGAATTGAATTATTTTTAGAAGTTTTTGTAATAGGAAACACTACTTTAGAATCTTAGTAAAAGAAATTTTTAGTTCTTCTGTTTCTGAGGGTAAGAGTATTAAATATAGGTGATAAATAAACTCTAGGACCGTTTCATATTATTTATCATAATTTAGTTACATTTACCATAATTTCTCAAAGAGCTCTAAATTTTCGAAATTCGTAACCTTTTAGTATTCCTTGGTTCGATAATGATAAATTTATAGTACACTATAAGGTAACCTTTTTCCAAACAAGTTCAAAAAGGTATTCTACATTACCTTTTTGTACTTGTTCGAAAAACCAGTTTGTTTATGTAGTTTTTAAGTCCTTTTAGGTATGGATTTAGTAGTCTTTACTATACACAAATTGTATACACAATCGTATACACAAATTATACTAACTGGTCTTCTAGTCGTCGTTTTTAATTCTTACATAAATATAGAGACTTTGTCCTTGTCTCAAAAGGTTTACTAGGGTAAATATTACTGTCAGTTTTGACATTTCATGGATTCTTATGTACATTGTTTTCCCCACGTTCAGGATCTCTCTATTTTAATACTTTGAAATCCTTCCGTGTGTGTAAAAAATTTTCGGATAAAGAGTTCTAGTCCTTTTTCGACTTGATGTCTTTGTAAGTTCAATAGAAAGTGAGTCTGTCTTGGGGGAGTGACGATCGAGTGACAAAAAAGGATACTTTCATTCTCTCTTTGAATTTGACAAAAACATACACACACACATAAAACGGCTTAATACATCACCTCTTATAATAGGGTTTAGGGTACGACACTTAGTACGAGAGCGTCAGAAACGTTGAGACTTCGGACCCGAAGGGTCCACCACGATCACCATTTCTTGGTGATTCGACCATTTTCTACACCTAAGTCGAGGACCGAAGTCTTCTAGGGGACCTCCTCCCGTACCGTTGGGTGAAGTCATGAGAACGGACCTTTTAAGACACTTGTCCCCTCGGACCTTCCGACGTCAGGTATCCCCGTGTGTCAGTCTGTGCCGACTTCGTTGAATCGTACTTCGTACGTGCCTGAAGTCAGGTGGTCCGAGGAGACAGGTACCTTAAGAGGTCCGTTCTCACCCAACGGTAAAGGAGGAGGTTCCCGAAGGGGAAGGTCCATAACTTGGGTGCAGTGGACGTAACAGTCCTCCTGAGGTGGTGGCTCGGTGGTCACCAAGAGTCTAAACTCAGACGTAGTCGTAGGGGACCTCCTAACGGGAGGGGAGAGGGTCGAAGATCAAATCATCCATACGACGACGACGATTCAGTGAAGTCAGCACAGGTTGAGACACGCTGGGGTATCTACCGTCGGGTGGTCCGAGGGGACAGGGACCCTAAGAGGTCCGTTCTTGTGACCTCACCCGACAGTGAAGGAAGAGGTTACGTACTTTCACTTTTCACTTTCACTGCAGCGAGTCAACTCAGGTTTGGAATCGTACCTGAAGTCGGATAGTCCGAGGAGGCAGGTACCCTGAAAGGTCCGTTCTCATGACCTCACCCCACGGTAATGGAAGAGGTAATCATCCATACCCGACCCTGGTTTCCTACACGAAAAATTTGTTAAAGGGTCCACTACACTCCGATGACCAGGTCCCTGGATGACATAAATAATACTTCACGATGGTTATTTATAAAGAAAGACGGATTTCTCGGACAAAACGAGATAAAAGAGTTAGTCAAATATTCTATTTTCGTGGTTTTAGACTAACTTTTGAACCCCTTTACGAAAATGTAATAATTTTAAACGTAAAGGGTAATAGACTTGTCCTTATCTTTAATTGTCAAAATAAACTGTCTGTATTACACAAGATATATATTGGTGTATTAATGTCTTCGTCACTGAGAAGGGTAATTTAACAGTTCCACCAGCGACACAACAGAGAGTGAGACTCACCCAGTCCGTCCGTTTCGTTTCCCCCTTCCGAGGTGGTGAGGGTGGGTGGTTCCCCTCCTTTGGTAGCGCCCTGGTCTTGACATTAAGTATAGTGATTTAGGTCGTGTCGTCCTAAACTTTCGATTTCCTTCTTAAAAGTGTAAATGGATTTACAAAAAGGTAGTGAAATTTCTAAGTACAACTACTGAAGTCACTCAAAATAAGACTGATCTAGGTCTGACTCATCAAAGTCACCCTTTCGTGACCTAAAGGGGTGTCAAAGATCAAGTATATAAGTGTGTTTGTTTTTATCTTTCGAGAGTCACGTAGATCTCTGGATTTTAATAATTACTCTGTTACCCGAAAGTACTTGAGTACGACGTACCTTTTTCCCTTTCAGTTGTAATACGTAAGTATACTAAGGTTCGTCCAATTTTACAAGTTACATGTCTTCTGTGTCGAAGGATTTATATAAAAGGATAAAAGATGTCACTAATATTTATTAGTCAAGTCAACGAGTCAGTACAGGCTGAGAAACGTTGGGGTACCTGATGTCGTGCGGTCCGAAGGAACGGGTAGTAGTTGGGGACCTCGAACGAGTTTAATACAAGTAACACAGTCACTACGGTAGGTTGGTAGAGTAGAAGACAGCAGGGGAAGAGGAGGACGGAAGATAGAAAGGGTCGTACTCAGTCGAGAAGCATAGTCCACCGGTTTCATAACGTCAAAGTCGAAGTCGTAGTCAGGAAGGTTACTTATAAGTCCTGACTAAAGGAAATCCTACCTGACCACCCTAGAGGAATGTCAGGTTCCCTGAGAGTTCTCAGAAGAGGTTGTGGTGTCAAGTTTTCGTAGTTAAGAAACCGGGAGTCGAAAGAAATATCGGGTTGAGAGTGTAGGTATATACTGATGATCTTTTTGGTTTCGAAACTAATCTACCTGGAAACAACCGTTTCATTACAGAGACGAAAAATTATTCGTCAGACTTTCACTTTCACGTCATCGAGTCAGCACAGGTTGAGAAACGTTGGGGTATCTGACATCGGATGTCGGAAGAGGCAGGCACCCTAAAGGGTCCGTTCTCATGACCTTACTCAACGGTAAAGGAAGAGGTCCCCTAGAAGGGTTGGGTCCCTAGTTTGGGCTCAGAGGGCGTAACGTTCGTCTACGAAATGGGGGACTCGGTGGTCCTTTCAGTTATTCGACAGATCCAACCAGTATTGAAAAGAAGGTTCCTCGTTCCCAAAAAATTAAAGTACCGACGTCAGTGGTAGACGTCACTAAAACCTCGGGGGTTTTATATTTTAGACAGTGATAAAGGTGACAAAGGATAGATAAACGGTACTTCACTACCCTGGTCTACGGTACTAGAATCAAAAGACTTACAACTTAAAATTCGGTCGAAAAAGTGAGAGGAGAAAGTGAAAGTAGTTCTCCGAAAAATCAAGGAGAAGTGAAAGACGGTATTCCCACCACAATAGACGTATCGATTCCAATAACTATAAAGAGGGTCGTTAGAACTAAGGTCGACACGAAGTAGGTCAGGTCGCAAAGAGTACATAAGACGTATATTCAATTTGTTCGTCCCACTGCTATACGTCGGAACTGCATGAGGAAAGGGTCAAACCTTGACCAGACAACGAGGTACACGTAAAGATTGACGACGAAGGACTGGACGTATGTCTAAAGAGTCCTCCGTCCAGTCCACCAGACCATACGGGTAGAGAAAGTCTTAAAAGATCAAACAACACTAGGTGTGTCAGTTTCCGAAACTCTATCAGTTATTTCGTCTTTATCTACAAAAAGACCTTGAGAGAACGAAAAAGCTACTAGGTTGTCTACAACCGTTAAACTAGAGACCAGGGATATTTATTACAACAATAACAACAAATCAGCTATTCAACACAGACTGAGAAACACTGGGGATGCCTGACATCGGGCGGTCCGAGGAAGACAGGTACCCTAAAGGGTCCGTTCTTATGACCTCACCCAACGGTAAAGGAAGAGGTCCCCTAGAAGGGTTGGGTCCTTTGTTTGCGCCCAGAGGGCGTGACGTCCGTCTAAGAAATGGTTGACTCGATACTGTCTTCGGAGACATTTGTTTTCCCTAATCATAAATCTCGGGAGTGACACACGGTGCGGGACGACATTTCTATGTGACATACATAAAACTGAGGACGTCAGGATCGTTCCTAGGACCTGTAGCCCTGTCCACCCCTGTGACTCCGTGTCTCGACGTCGGCCGAACGGGTACGTTAGGGTGTCGTCATTAGACCCCGAGATAGCCTGTAGAATCGGGGTCCCAGGAGTGAGAGTGAGGACATGACTCAATAACGACAATAATGAAATCAAGATGTCATTCACAAAAAATTAACTTCATATTCGAGAGGTTGAAACTTTCAAATAAGAAGAAAAAGTTCTAACAAACTTATAAACCCTGGAAACGTAAGGGTACATCCAAAAACTTATTCAAACAACGAAACCACCTCCTACCCCTTCCGGAAACTTTCAAATACTCCCTATCGTAACTTAGCCGTCTATAATTATTAGATCCCTCATAACGATAGATTTATAATACTGTAGTCTAGGTACTTGTACCCGATAGAGAAGTAAATAGGTAAATAAATTTGACCAAACATGTGACTAGAACATAGGATGTTTCACCAAGTTAAATAATCGAGACAACCAAATAAAACATTTAAAGAAGGAACACTAACAGAAAATGTTCTAGTATAGTAAAAGTTTATGTCAAAATGAAGAAGGAAAGGTTAGACCCACGGAAAATAAAGAAAAAGAAAAGAAAGAAAGAGAGAGAGAGAGAGAAAAAAAAAAAAAAAAAAAACGTATTAACAAGACCGATCTTGGACTTCATGTCACAACTTATCTCCCATACTCCCGTCTGTAGGAACGAAATAAGGACTACAATTTCCTTTTGTAAGTTGAAAAGTGGTAATTCATATTACGATCGACACTCAAAATGTGTCTATGGAAATTGTATAACTCCTTCAAAGGAAGACCATAATTAAACAACTCATAAAAATAACACTTTCCCACAACCTAAAACAGTTTACGAAAAGGACACAGGAAACTTTACTAGTAAAAGAATAAAAAGGATAATTACGACACATAAAAAAAAATGATAAATAAACTGACGCGACCCAGATAAACGTCGTGTACCTTAAAAATTAGAAGTAACACTATACGTCGTAAAAATCAACGTCACACACCCTAGATAAAGGGATTGGTCTCGAACTTGGGTCCAGGGGACATAACCCTAGTACCTCAGAATCGGTGACCATTACAATACATAAGAAATAATCACAGGAACTCGACGGTATTGTTTCATGTGTCCGGTCCGTCGTATTTGTCGTCTGTAGGTAAGAGAGTGTCAATGCCTTCGACATTTAGGTTCTAATTCCACAGTCCTCACAGAAAAGGTCCGGAGAGAGGTCAACGACAACCAAGGGACCGAACGCCGTCGAATTAAGTCAGAAGTGTACCGTGAGCACACACACACACACAGGTACAGTTTAAAAGGGAAAATTATACCTCTGGTCGGTATAACCTAATTCGCAGATGGGATAAGGTTCGACTGTAGTTGAATTGATCGATGTAGAAGTTACTACATCGACAAAGGTTTATTCCAGTGTAATACTCCCAGATTCCTAATTCTGAAGTCACACATTTAAAACCCCTCTGTATTAAGTCGACTTTATGTTATTTTACATATCTACAATGTTTATGTCTAATTTAAAATGAATAAGTATTTGGGTGTCTACATGGTGGGTTTAGTTCTGTAATTTATAAAGGTCGTGGGGTTGTCCCAGGGAAGTGGAGGTGAGTCCATTATTAAAGGGAGTTTCGTTACTGATAAAATCGTTCTGAGATAAAACTTTGGTTTCTAGACAAAGCTAAAAGGTCGTAGGCAAACTTTGATGTAATAGAGTCGCCTTACGATTATAGGAGGGGTGAGACCCAAGACTGGAAAAGATTCCTTTTCCAGGGGAGGTTCGGACAACCAAGACATCGTTTTTGGTCTCCTCTGTGGACGATTGTCGAAGTCTAGTTAGCCCCAGTTAGGACAGACCTAAGTGAGGACCGCGACTACGTGTCAAGTCTGTAGTGGCAAGTAGACCACTCACAGACCCAATTATTTCCTCGGTCCAATTGAGTAAGACAGAAGGTCCTGATTACAGAGACAATCTAAAGGGACGTGTAGGTCCTGGTCGAGGAACGACATTTTGCTGTCTGCCACCGTCGATGAAGGGCGTGGTGGGCGCGGCCGAAGACTCACCGGCCTATTACTACACTCTCCGAAGTGAGGGCAAACGGGATTTCCGAGTGTAGACGCGAACGCGACAGTAGAAACGGTGAAAAAGGGGTCACCAGACAAGTAAGAATACAAACAGAACGTCTAAGAGTCTCAGCTTAGTAGCCTTTGTGTCCTGTTTTAAGTCGTTGACGTCACTGCCGAATAAGAGTCAGAGGAGAGCATCTTCGGAGACCGGATGTTACACGGGTGGTTCCGGAGAGATTTCGGGGAAGGAGATGGATGACTTGTTTGGGACGTTCGAGTCAGACACTTTTTGACTTTAGGGGAGGGGGACCAAAGAGGAATTTTAGTTTGACAAAACGGGAACAACCAAAAAGGAGAACAGTAATAAAAAGAACAAAACAAAACCAGAAACCAAGTAAAGACAAATTATTTAGTGAGAAGGCAGATGAATAGTAGGTTCTTTTTGAGGACCCCTAATACGATTTACGAAGATAAAAGGACACAGGTTAGTGTATGGATAGAGAGACTGTACACCCATGGAGACGTAGAGAAAGAGGGGTAGGGACGACAAACTCTCCGTGCTCGGAAAGTCGACAAGAGGGTGGTACCACCAAGGAGGGGAGAGAATGGGTGGGGGTGGACGGGTGACAGTAATTCGACTCAAGAGATTTTGTGCCCACACAGAGAAACACGGATTGCGACAGGTCTCGGAGGATTAGTGGAGACCAAGTCTGACATTTCTAGTGTGCACGAGATCCGAGGGGGACGGAAAGACAGACTGGAGGGTCGACAGGGGTGTGGGGTCCGGGGTTGGCTGAGCTCCCCGAACATCAAAGACCTTTAGTGGACCGAGTGGTACCGGAGGTTCGGGTAAAACGGAGTGACGGGAACGGGTAGAAGAGGTGGACCCTTAGGAACGAGTCGGAAGGACGCAGTCGAGAGTTGAAGGTGGAAACCTCAGGATCGGGGTGCTGGGAGGAGGAAGACCATCTCACTCGGGACAGAAGACGTGGGGTTGAAGTCCGGTGTTTTGAGACGAGGGTCTAATCAATATTCAAGTCGTCAGTTCTCATGGTGAACTCAAGTTCTGGGAGAAGGTTGTGAAGACCGGCTTATTGGAACTTGGTCAACCAACTGGAGAGACCCGGAACTGAAAGTAGACATATTACCCTCAGTATTATCGCATTGAGGTTCCGGTAACGTTCCTTCCTATAAAATTATAACGATGGGTCCTTTACCAGTCACGAGTCATTTATAATGAATAATTATAAGGGAAGAGGGAAAAAAAGGTAATTTGACCAGGGTCTCATCTTACTATAGACTTAAGTACGCTCCAACACTCGAAGGACTCTCCCTCTTGGTGGCAACTGGTAGGAGGAGGTCCGAGTCCACTCCGAGTTACGGGGGTTTGTCCTGTCTTCTTTAGTACGTTTCTAGAAGTGACACAAATAGGGTAGTGAGGGGACCACCGAGGCTGCCATTTCTTAGACGGCCGTTACGTCCTCTGGACCAAACTAGGGAACCAACCTTTCTAGGGGACCTCCTCCGTGCCGTTGGGTGACGTCATAAGAAAAGACCTCTGAGAGGTACCTGTCTCCTCGGACCACCCGATGTATCAGGTACCCCAACGTTTCTCAGTCTGTTCTGACTCGTTGACTGTGAAAGTGAAAGGGGATCCTACCACCTCCCCCGCGGGGGATCAAACGTAGTACACACAACGTCTAAGATTCCTTTACGTCGTGAAGTAAGTGGAGAGGGGTCCTGCAACGGAGTCTCTACTGGCGGGTCAGTGGGAACAAATGACTTACTGAACCAACTAAGGTACCCGAGAGTCCGGGTACGAATGTAGTCCCTTAGTCCGTCTTAGCAGACCTCAAGTCCTTAACGACGAAACTCGACTTTGATACACTTAAGGTCACCATTATTGACTGACTTGGAGAGCCAATCTTGGATCTACGGTCAAGACAAGTACCGGATCCTTCGGTCCGACTGTACGACTCGGGGTCTGTGACTGACCTAAACTAACCCTGGAAAGTGTCGAGAAGAGGGAGTCGACCTTTTACCCCTTTATCAATTTGGTCGGAGTGGTTCCGAAAAATTTATAGTGTATTTATATTTCTTACTTTAATTTACTTTATATTTCTTACTTTACATTTATAGTGTATTTATGTCTCTTACTTTAAGAATGAGTATTATTTCCCTTTTGGTGCCTGTCGTGTTTTACACCAGGACTCGTTCAGACGAGTACTTTATAAGAGATTTCCAATGTCACTTCTCCCCCAAACAGGACTGTCGACCGGGGTTTATAGGACCCCTCTCGACAACTCCAAAGGTTCTTCTTAGGTTCTTCTCGTTGGAGTACCTCGGGTCGGAGGAGTACTCATCTCAGGGCCGTCCGGGGGCGTCAGACGAAAGGGACCCACCGTCCTCGAGTCGGTTCGTTATAAACTCTTTCTAGATTTTCGTTAGGTTACCTCCCTTCTCTCACGAAAGTTGTTTGTGATGGCCTCACAAACATGTAGGTATCTGTCCTTTTACTTGGCATCGAAGTTAAAGTGTGGAGTGTGGAATATTTTTAATTAAGTTGCTTCTAGTGTCTGGACGTGTATTTTCCATTTTGATATTGTGAAGATCTTCTTTCGTCTCACCTTTTAAGAGTCCTAGATCTCATACAATGTTTCGAGAATCTCAACTGTAGTTTTGTCTTAAGTATTGTCTTTTGTTTACTATTTAACTTGAATTTTAAATTTTAGAATCGAGAGAGGCGTTTTCTACGGTAGTATTTCTAAAATTTTTGTTCGATGTTTGACCCCTCCGCCCACCTTAAAAACGTCGACGTATCGACCGTTTGTGATTATAGACCTTATATATTTCTTGAGGGTTTTGAGTTGTCATTTTTCGTTTATAAAGTTAGACTTTTACCCGTTTCTAATTCTATGTGTTTAGTACCTTCCCCTATAAGTTTCCCGTACCCTTCTACAAATTATAGACACCGGTAATCTTCTTTCCGTTTATTTTTGGTGCTATGGTGAGGAGTAGACAATTTATAATCATATCGATTTTGTCTGTATTTTAAACCATGATTATAACCGTTCGTACGTCTTTTCAACCGAAATATTACCACGACTACGTTTATATTTTACATATCGGTGAGACTTTTTATCATATTACAAAAGAGTTTCTTGACTTGTATGCGACTATTATGTGTCGGGTCGTTAGAGTGAGGACCGACAAATAGGGTCTCTTTACTTTCGAATGCAGACGTGTTTTTGGACATGTGCTTATAGTCGAAACAAACATTATTATTGAGTTTTGACTTTGTTGGTTTTACAGGAAATCACCTACTTACCACTTTGTTTGATCAGAAGAGGGTGACTCCGAGTCTCGACCGGTAGGGTTGTATACGGTGTCACCGTATAGACTTTTAAAACTTAATTCAACTCTTTGTCGGACACTTTCTTTTTATATATTTTTGTGAGACTGAAGGAAGGTGAGGAAAGGAGACTTTCGTCCTTTATGTAGAGGGTGTAGAAGGGTATGGTCCTCCTGTCTTTCGTAGAAATAGTGGTCTCAACCCCCTAAGTTCTGATTCTTTCGACATATTTGTTGGAATTAAGAAGTAATCAAACGATAGAGTTCGTATTCAGGGAAACAAAATAATTTAGAAGTGTTTAGTAACAAAGAAACAGATTTTTTACAACGTATTTATCAGACGAAAACAGTGAAACCTGCAGGGTGGAGATACTTTGGAGATACTTGTGTTTAATTAAGAAAAAGGAGAGCAATTGTACAAGACACAGTTAAATTAATAATCTGATCGGTTTTCTTGAGTTCTCCCCAATCCCACCTTGGAGAGGGAGAGGTTGGTAGGTTGGACACCTTATAATGAGTCGTCTCTTTTCCTTTCTCCATAACTATGTGTGTCACTAAAAGTTCTAAAGTTCCTGTGACACGACTCACTTTTTACCACCAAGGTATGACGTAACAAGTCAATATATTAGATATTAATATCGTATATTAATTTTGAGAACTTTACTGTTTTAGTATTCCCACCCCTTCTCTGTCCACAAATGGTGCGTAGTCCCTATCAGCACCCTCTTTCTTCCGTCCCACTGACACTCGTCTATCTGGTCCCCTACGGGTTTCTTTCTTGGTCCGGGAACCTGTCCGGAATCATTAATTATTAGAATTCCCTTGTTTTCTTCCGTTCTTGTTTGTTGACAAGTCAAGTCAAGTCAACGAGTCAGTACAGGCTGAGATACACTGGGGTACTTAACGTCGTGCGGTCCGGAGGGACAGGTAGTGGTAGAGGGTCTCAAGTGAGTCTGAGTGCAGGTAGCTCAGGCACTACGGTAGGTCGGTAGAGTAGGAGACAACAGGGGAAAAGGAGGACGGGAGTTAGGGAGGGTCGTAGTCTCAGAAAAGNNGTTGAGAAGCGTACTCCACCGGTTTCATGACCTCAAAGTCGAAATCGTAGTAAGGAAGGTTTCTTTAGGGTCCCGACTAGAGGAAGTCTTACCTGAACAACCTAGAGGAACGTCAGGTTCCCTGAGAGTTCTCAGAAGAGGTTGTGGTGTCAAGTTTTCGTAGTTAAGAAGCCACGAGTCAGAAGAAGTGTCAGGTTGAGTAGGTATGTACTGGTGTCCTTTTTGGTATCGGAACTGATCTGTCTGGAATCAGCCGTTTCATTACAGAGACGAAAACTTATATGATAGATCCAACCAGTATTGAAAAGAAGGTTCCTCATTCGCAGAAAATTAAAGTACCGACGTTAGTGGTAGACGTCACTAAAACCTCGGGTTTTTTTATTTCAGACTGTGACAAAGATGACAAAGGGGTAGATCCTTCTTTTCGTTATTATCGTTTCTATTGTATAGTCAACATTTCTGGAGGTCAAGAGACAGTCACTATTTCTAATCGGACTTCGAGTTGGTAGTCCAGTCGATCTTGGATTCCCTACTACTGCTACCGGAAAAGACTGGGAACACTGAAGTTAGTTGATTCCGACCCAGAGACAGGTGATGGGTTCGGGGTAGTACTTATACGTACATGGGAATCGAATTTTGAAGGGGTGAAAACGACAACCCTCTCTGTGACGAAACCCTTTGTAGAGACCACCAGAGAATGAACGATGTTCATTATTTAGGAAGGAAAAGGACTAGAAACAGAACCAACACAGAAAACCGAGGTATGGGTGGTTCTCCACTTGTCCGGATGTTTTCCCATCGTGTCCCTCCAGGAACGGCATCTAACGTCACCACAAATGTCCGTAGTTGTGTACATTGTTTACTACATCCTGATATTGGTGTGTGTGTCACATGACACAGTTGCAGAACCACACCTACCAGAAGGTGTCAATCCGATGTTGGTCCCTCTGGTCGACGTCCGTTGTCCTCTGGTGAGATAAAATGTTGAAGAATAGTCTGACATTAATAAAGTTTTACTTTTCACCAAATTTCCGGTTCGGACGTGTGGAAATTTTTTTGACTTGATGACAATATCCGTTGTGGACCTACTTAGAGTCTCCTAATACTTCAGTCTTGACTCTCCCGGACGACAGACGAAAGTAAGGACACTTCAAGTCCTTACTGGCGTAATTACCACAACGAAAGTTAGTCGGTCGTCAATGGAGCCAATACCTCTCTGCCTGACCCTTTCTTGCTCTGTCTGTCCTGCATACTCCCAGACTCTTACCAGATACCGAGAAGCAAATCCCCCATAGTCCCCTAGGTGTCCAAATTTTGTTTAGTCGTTCGAAGTCTGAACTCTTTTCACACATACAAATAATATAAATTTGTTTTTTCCCTCTTCGGAACAGATTAGAACAAAATACTTGAACATTGACGGTCTTCACAGTGACCGCCTTACCGTTAAAGGAGGTAAGAACGGGAAGAGTCCCCTTTCTTAAGTCACCTCCCCGTATTTCGTCAAATTTAATCGTTCTGAAAATAATTCGTCTTTCTTTCAGTGAAGGCTCTTTCCTACTGTCGCCCGATAAACCTTTGGTCTTCGTCGGGGTGACACCCCAACCAACAAAGCCTCTCCACCGTTCAGGGACGGACACAGGACACAGTGAACTGACTGTTTAACTAACTGTCGAAATCCAGTGTATTGAAAAGAGGATCACGTGTCCGTGTGTATTCGTGGGTTCGTTTTCCCACTCACGTTTTTGGTGTTACGATTAAATCATGTTTATGTCACATTACTTGGGACCCAATGGAACTCAGTGAAAAATCCAGAACTACGTGGACACGGTCGGATACCGACCTGTGGATCGTCACCAGGAACTGGTGCTCTCGTTCCTAGAGTCCATTACGAGGTGGGTGGTGACAAGTTCACCCTCTCCCTTTCTACTTGGTAGAGTCTCCAGCCCCGTCCCATGTCCCGTCGACACAGACCGACCGAAGGATTGTCTTCGTCGGATGGACTCCCGTCCAAAGGCTCCACCTTGATCATCTTTTTCTTGGGCGGACGGTTAGGTCCTCTGTATTTTCTACGCCCAACCCATCTTCGGGACCTCCTCCCGTACCGCCGGGTGAGGTCATAAGGACCTCTTAGGGGACCTCTCTCCTCGGGCCACCTGAGGTCCCCCAACGTCTCAGTCTGGGTCGACTCGTACGTGCGTGCGTGGGATGGACTCCCGTCGAGTAAGACTGTGAGTGAGGTCCTAGAGGAGATGAAATTCAAGAATTGGAGTCCGACCCATGTCCCATCTCCTTACTGAAAGAAGGGATAAAAAAGAATCTTACAGGATACGAGGTCGGACATAAAGACACACTTAGAGCAAACGTTGATATGTCGTCTAGGACTTGTTGGGTTTAAACTTGACGTGTCCAGGTGAGTCTCATTTATAATATCAAGTTGTGCTAGGTTAGTCGTCAACCAACTTAGGTTTCTACGTCTTGTTGATTATACCTCCTTTGGGTCTGCGTTTCCTTTGAACTGATCCTCCCAAGTGACATTCAATGTGAGTCTAAAAATAACACGTCTGCCACCCACGGGGATTGGGGGTTCAACAAGATCTCAGGTGACATAAACTTACCCTTTGTAGTAGTATAAACAGATCTGGTCACCTAGAGTTTACACCAAGGGTCCGGTCTTCGTAGTCGTAGTATACCCTTGAAGGATCTGTACGTTTAAGACTCCGGGGTGAACGGGACGACTAAGTCTTCGACAACGACCCCGAGTCGTTGTACGGAAGACCCAGTAAGAACAACGTAGAACGACAAATCGGCGATTCAGTACAGGCTGAGAAACACTGAAGTGTCTGACATCGGGTGGTCCGAGGAGACAGGTACTCTAAAGGGTCCGTCCTTATGACCTTACCCAACGGTAAGGTTAGAGGCCCCCTAGAAGGGTCGAGTCTCTAACTTGGGCCCAGAGGACGTAACGTCCACCTAAGAAATGGTGACTCGGGTGGTCCCATCGGGTACTACGTAGACTCCTCGGGATTGGGTCTTAAAGACAAAGAACCCTACGGACCCCCACGACCCCTCCTGGTGAATCGGGTCTTATTTGTAGAGGAACTAGGTTCTAGGGACAGACCGACGACACCAGAGAAGGAAGGAGGAGAGAGATGTGGGTCGTTTCTTTCGGTCTAAAGTGAGGACGGTCCACTACGAGACATCAGGTTAGTTGACGTCGGTCAGACCCCTGGTCCTTCTTTCAGAGTCACCTGTTGATACCTCTTTTTCTTCCGTTAAGAATCTATTCTTCGACCCAATCCGGAGGGGTGTAAATGACGTTATACGGTATTTTTTACAAACATTTGCACAGAACTTTTGAGATACTGAGAGTTCATGTCACAAAAGAGGAGTAATCTTTACTATCTTAGTTAAAATAAGTGACCGAAAGAGACTACGGATTAGATAAAACTTTCCTCTTTCTTTACTAAATTAAAAGCCCCCAAAGTCACACTTCCCATTTAATTTATTACTGTACCTCGTACAGTCGACGTCAAAAAGGAAGTGCGGTGCGGGTCTTTGGTGTAAAAGAAAGAGTCAGTAATGTCTAATGAAATTTAATGAAACTTTTATTTTTACGGTGAGATTGTTGATACTTACCGAATATAACATCGAGAGTTGGAAAATTTACTACAAGATAAAACGTTTTTAATTCACCGTAGTTTGAGTCTTAGAGCCCCTTGCCTCGTATGTCTGAGGAGGTTAATTTGGAGGGAGGTCGTAGACGACGTTATAAAACGGTTATTCGGGAAGGTCAGGTTTATATCAAGACTACGAGTGTCGTGAAAGACCTCGTTAATTCACACATCAAAAATTGTAGAGGTGCAACGGCAACCGCGAGCGAAAGGGTTCCGGAGGTCTAGGCGCTGGTGGACGTCAGATTAAGACCAGAGAGGACGTTTGAGTCGGACAGGACAGAGATACAACGTTCAGGTACCACTTGTTTTCTTATACCACCGGTAAAAGAAACGTTGGTCCCGCCACTTCGGCCGACTAGGTGTCGTAAGGGGGGAGTCGATTACTCCTCCCGTAGAGAGAGAGTGAGACTCGGGGACGGGATTGATAGGTGACGGAGGGGACCTCGCTAGACCTTCCACTGTATGGGACCAATCGAGGGTGGACGGTTCCCGGGGAGTATAGGGTGGTTACCGTAGAGAAATCAGGCATCCTGGAGGGGTCCTCCACACTATTAGCGGTCCGGGACGACGTCTGACCCACCAGGGTCTCCGACAGAGACTCTATCCCCGGGCACACGTGCTTCAAACGACCCACGGGAGTCCTACTTACAGACACCCACCCTCTCCGTCCGACTCGTCGTCTGTGTCTCGAGTTGGGGTGGTCCCCCTCTAGGTTGGACAGCCCGGGGTGTCCACAGAGACGATCCTTTCCGTCGTCCAGGAGTATGGGTGGGGGGTCAGTTATACCCCCCGTGACGATAGTGGGTGTCCACGACTCCTCTGCCTAGTTACGGCACTCAATGGACAGACTCACTCGTGCACCCTCACTTCTTCGTTCACCCTGTGTGTGGGTCGTGTCTGAGGGTCACGTCGAAGAGTGTGTCAATGTCACTTCGATCTCAACAAGTCAAACTCCATATGTCGTCTCACTAAGTCAATATCGATATAAAAATTCTAAGAGAAGGTAATATCCAACAATATGCTATAACTTATTTAAACACGGTATGTCATTCAGCGACAATAAATATGTCATCATACATAGACTATTAGGGTATGAGGATTAAATAGGGAGAAGAAAGGGAAAATCATCGGTATTTAAACAAAAGATACAGAACACTCAGACAAAGACAGAACATTCATTTAAGTAAACACAATAAAAAATCTAAGGTGTATATTTACTTTTGTACGTCAGAAACAGAAAGAACCTGAATAAAGTGATCCGTATTATAAGAGATCCGGGTCGACACAATGACGTTTACTGTTATACAGGAAGAAAAAACACCAACTCATCATAAGGTAACATAAGTAGACGACTACCTGTGAATCCAACGAAGATCCATAACCGATAACATTTATCGGACAGGGAGAGTAAAGAACAAGATGCTAGTGACGGAATAGACGTGCGAGGGACCGATAACAGGTCCGACTCTTTTGGGGGATACCTACGACCACGACGAAGGTCCGGGAGAACACGGGAGAACGACAATTGTATGGTCGCTGGTACCTGGTGTCGAGGTAATCTGAAGAAAGAGTCTTTCTAGGTTAGTAAAGGGTGTGGACCAACTCACTCAGGTTGGGATGGAGGACCAGACGAAATTCCGACAGTCACGACGTCGAGTGGGAGGTGGTTGTGTAGGGACTCGGGACCCACCACCGGTGTACCGGTGCACCTGAGGAGAATTTTCACCAAATGGGTGGGGCACAACTTGGGACTTCTGGTAGGGAGGGAGGACCACGGATTCTAACTGAGGGGAACGGAGAAGGGTTCTTTTAGTGAGTCTCCGTTGTTTTGGTCCCATTCTTTACCGTCAGCACCGAATTCGGAACCTTTTAAGACGTTATGAAGGACTGTATCGAACTCATCCTTTTTTCTTTCCGACAACTCCTTTTGACTCATCTCTTAATAAGTCTTTACTCTTCTCTCTTTCTGAGATCGTAACTATGTACTAAAATTCTTGAATGGAAAATAATGGAACGTTGTGAATAAGATGAACATCCAATCCCTCAGATTCTTGTTTACATGTTATAAGGAATGAAACCTCGTCCGACCTCTCACAAGGGATCTAAGCACAGGTGGGTCTTGGAGTCTTATTCTGACATAAACCTTTATCCCAGAAACGTCTATATTAAGTCAATTCCTAGAGTTCTACTCTAGTAGGACTTAAATCCGACTACTAGGCTCCTACTCACAGGACTATTCTTCTCCTCTCCTGTGTGTCCTTGTGTGTCTCGTTTCCGGTGCACTTCTACTTCTGTCTCTGTCCTTACTACACCGGTGTTCGGGTCCTTGTGTCCTCGGTAGTCTTCGACCTTCTCCGTCCTTCTTAGGAAAGGACCTCGGAGACCTCCGGTGTGTCCGGACGGGTGTGGAACTGAAGAGGTCATTCAAAGATAGCAAAATTCGGTGTTTTAGACACCAGTAAAAGAGATCGTCGGGTTCTTTGTTTATCGAGACATATGATTCTTAAAAGAATTTTGTTCTATGAGTACAGGTATATCGTACTAATGACTGAACTTTAGTCGACTAGGGTCCGGACCTAAACTGTTTTACGGAGTGTTCTGTGTTACGTCGGAGGTATGACCTGTAGCATCCACATTTCGTCCGGGCCGTCTATATATCTCCGGCCGTGAGTTTCTTCGCTCACCACTCACCGGTCTCGTGCTTCGTAGATCCCGTCTGCGGGTCCGAGGAGGTCACGAGTCCCGAGTCGGTCACGTTCTGTACATCTTCGCCCACAGTCGGTGTGAGACTCAAGGACCCCCTTGAACTAAGACTGACCGTGGTACAATACCTGTTTTAAGTATACGATTTGGGATTGTGGAGTATACTACCAAATCCTTCGGCCTTGAAACCCTCCACTAATCTCAACCTGTACCCGTACTCCCACTCGGGACACTACCCTAATCACAGAAGATTCTTCGCCTTCTCTGTGGTCTCGAACGGGGAGCGAGAGAGAAAGACAACCCACTCCTGTGTCACTCGAACGACGATAGACGTTTGGGACCTTAGGCCAACCGGTCGTGGAGGTAGAACCCAAAGGTCATAGGTCTCTGTTTACAGACACCAAATTTAGGGGTTAGACATCACAAAACAATACCGGTGGTCTTGACTGACTGTGTGGTGGAGGAGAGACTCCAGTGTCGGTTCACCGACGTTGAGTACCCAGTCCGACGGGGTTCCTCGGCACGGTGTCCATTCGGAGCAGGTGCACTCAGACGAGAGACGGCGTAAAGAGATGGCACAGTGTCCATTCGGAGCGGGTGCACTCAGGCGAGAGACGGCGTAAAGAGATGGCACAGTGTCCATTCGGAGCGGGTGCACTCAGGCGAGAGACGGCGTAAAGAGAACGGAAAGTGTAATGCCTGTTGTCTCCTTTCCTCTACCTTTACGAGGACCAGACCTCGTCAGCCGGAAAGGGATAAAAATGGGATACGGATCTCGAGGGACCTCATTAAAAAAAGAAACCCCTAATAAAAATTTTGAACGGATTGAACAAACATAGACGACATTTTTATGAATTGTCTCTTTATTGCACTCTACTACCGATCATATCAAATAATGGGAAACTTTATAATTCTGATGTGTCTGATATTATACATCTAATACGTCAACGTTATCAAAAATACTGACCTAAGAGTTAATGAAAACGACCTCTACAAATATATTTAACAAGAAAACCAAATTTTAAAAGAAATTTCCTTTAACATGGAAAGAATATATAAAAAAATTAAAAAATCAAAAATTTAAAATTTTAGAAATTAAGAATGTACGCAAGGGTTTGTACTTGGGGGGAGGGTGGAAGGAGGGGTATTGTAGAGAGACCCAGTCTATAAGAAAATCGTTGTTTACCTAAAATAGTTTGAACGGATGTTTCAAATAGGATTACTAGAAAATTTTTTATTGATGACTTTTATATTAGTAGGGAAGGGATAAGGATAGATGAAAAATAAAGAATAAAGGAGGGGGAAGGGGATTCCATTTTTTTTTTTTCGTGAGATAGAAAATTTCTACTTCCGGTAACCTTGACACAAGGGAAATGGACACAGGTGAGTTTTATTTATTATGTGTTTATTGTAATTTAAGTTATGGGTAAAAATTAGAATTTTGTAAAATAACTTGATCATTATCTTCTTTATGTGACGAACTGTATTATTTCTTATTAGATAAAGTTTACGAGTAGGTAGTAAAATTACGAAGTACCACTGTGTCACCTCCGTCAGGATAATCATAGACCCTATTCTACTCTTATAAAACGATAGTGGTTATTTAAAACGTAAAAGGGGACCCGTAAGATTGGTTACGTTATACTTTTCTCAACCCCTTTTTCATGTGTTCATGTTTGTAACATTTCCTTTGTGGTTTCAAAAACGGTTACTGTATTTATAGATAAATCTTGTACAAAAGAAACCAAAATACAACGAGAAAGGATTACACTTTTGAGTCTAATGACTAAGCTCTGGAAGAAGAGAGAAAAAAAATTTTATACTCGTAAATTACCACATTTAAAGGAAGGTTTAAGATCAAATCGACGTAGGATCTTTAAGACCATGTTAAAGTCAAAACAAGTCACATTTTGTAAAAGGATAAAGGAAACTCTTAAAGGGAAACTGAGTACCTACTAAAATTTTATACGACGAAATAACGGATCACAAACCTCTACAGGGAGAAAAGACAAAAAACTAAAGATCAAATTAAGACGATGTTTCTCTTTTAGATGAAGTATAATAAAGTTAAGGAAAAATAAACAATTCCAAATTAATACTGTGTCCTCTACCAACTAACACTACCTACCAGGTACGAGTGAACTTTTTAACACAATTATATAAGACAACGTCGTCTCACAAAACATGTTCAGTTAATCTAGGTCAACCGACTAACGTAACAAGTCAAGAAGGTGTAAGAACGACTAAAAGACAGATGAACAAAATATTTAATGTCTCTATCCTCATAATTTTAGAGATGAACATTAGGACCTGGATAAGGAGGAGAGCCAAGACAACCGAAAACTAAAGACAGAGATGTGACTTGTCCCTTTCAAATTATAATTATAATTTTTAATAATCGATATCGTTCCCCATCCTCAAAGTAAGGCACATAAAAATTAGAAACAAAATCCATGTGTCTATAAATCCTAAAGATACTGAAGAACCCTTTGACTGAAAAAAAATAGTAATCCTTTTGGTGAGAAAAGGACCCATTCCAAAAAACGAGACTTCAGATGAAACTTTTATTACATCGATAAAGTAGAAAGGATGAGTCTCGGACATTCGATATATGAAAAGGTCGGGAAGTGAAAATTGGATTGATATAGTACTATAAACTTCGTTCAAAGAAGATCCATCGTATCACAACCCAGTACAAAAAATAGGTAAGACTGTAAGAGAAAAGTGACCAAACGAATCTGGTGAATGTACATAATATTAACAGCGATGAAAACCTAAATCAGATGGTGAACTAGTGAACAAAGGACAAACAAAGGAGATGAAAAATAGGAAGACGAAGGGGAAAAGAGGAATACAACTAATAAACTTGTAGAAATCATTAAGTAGAATTACAAAGACAACCCCAAAACTGATACATATAGAAAAATGGATGAACCACATAACTGACGATAGACCGAATGTCGTGTGTGTGAAATTGAAAAGGGTCAGGTGAATTTTAACCGTAAAATAGTGAAGGTCACGTTATCTCTTAAAAATGGTGGTATCTTTTAGGAAATAGGAAGGGGAGATATGGTGAAAGATATTTAACGTAAATATATTTAACTGTTGGGAAAGTTGGTTACAATATATAAAACGAAAGTCAACAGTGTCTTAAATTACTTAAGTTCTCTTAACATCCAATGATGTAAACGGGTCTATAAAGGGTAAATACGAGGAGAGGACAGTAAGGACTACAAGGTACAGGGAGATCATTTTTAAGGGGAGGACAGACTCATTAAAAGAAATCGTTAGGAAAACCCTCTTCAACCGACCGTAAGTCCTGAGAATCAAAAGGTAGTAAACTCTTATAGAAATAAAATGAAAGGAAGGATTAACTATAAGAGACGGACTTGAATCTTGATACCTAACTGTAAAGAAAAGAAAGTTTTGACAAAAAGGTGAAAAACCATAGATGGTGTTAGTAAAGTTAGTAAAAAGAGAATAGCTATCCGTGACGTAGTAAAAAGTCACTGACGAAAGTTCTGAAAAAGAAACCAAATCACAGCAATATTATATAAAAGTAACATAAAGACACTCAAATGGAAAGAACTTCAAACGAAACGAAGAATTTAAACATCCAAGTCCGGTTTAAAACCCTCAAAAGTCGGTAGTACAGAAGTCTATAGAAAAGACGTGGCAAGAGAAAGAGGAAGAGAGACTTTTAGAGTCATGTGTTTACAATCGGGAAGGTCGAACACGGGGTGTTCACTGATTCCGAACCCGTGACGAAAGAAAAAAGTCGGTAAAAGAAGACGTCACAATTTTAGACTAATGAGAGCGTAGAGGTAATACGTAAAAAATTTTAAAACCGATAACATAAGAACTTCAAATATGAAAGGTAAATCAAAAGGAAGGTAAAAAGGTAACGAAAAGACTCTGATAGATAGGAAGGTAAATAAAGTTCTAAGAAACGATAATGAAGAATTTCATTGAAGTATCATTGTCTAAATTTAAGAAACTATTAAATCAGTAGTTCCGATACCGAAAAGGACATCAGTACATACCTACACTCTCAATCTGACACTTCTTCCGACTCACGGTTTCTTAACTACGAAAACTTGACACCACAACCTCTTCTGAGAACTCTCAGGGAACCTGACGTACCTCTAGGTTAGTCGGGTAAGACTTCCTCTAGTCGGGACCCTAAAGGAACCTTCCTTACTACGATTTCGACTTCGAGGTCATGAAACCGGTGAAGTACGCTTCTCAACTGAGTAACCTTTTCTGAGACTACGACCCTCCCTAACTCCCGTCCTCCTCTTCCCCTGCTGTCTCCTACTCTACCGACCTACCGTAGTGACTGAGCTATCTGCACTCAGACTCACTTGAGACCCTCTACCACTACCTGTCCCTCCGGACCGTACGACGCTAAGTACCCCAGTGTCTCTCAGCCTGTGCTGACTCGCTAACTTGACTTGACTTGACCTGACAGTAGAATCCAGAGGGGGTCACCGAGTCTACCATTTCTTAGGTGGATGTCACGTCCTCTGGACCCAAGTAAGGGACTTAATCCTTCTAGGAGACTTCTTCCATTACCGACGGGTGAGGTTATAAAAACGGACCTCTTAAGGTATCTATAGAACCCAACCGTTAGTTAGTTGAACCGTAACTGAAGACAACTATCAAAAAAGGACACGTTTTGACTGTAAAAAGACCAAGAGACATACGATTCTTTAAACCCTCACATAGGACTTGAGCGCCGTAATCCAGTCCAAGTCTGGTGTTCGAGTTGGATGGAAGACACCCAACACTCCAGTCACGGATAAGATAACAGTTTTCGAGATGTGGTGATAGGTCTAGACGGGTGGGCATGTGGTGGAAAGCCGATCGGACCCCGGAACTCCACCACAAACGGGACCGAGTCCAGAGTTTCAGTAACCATACAACAAACCTCAGTCCTCAAATATTTCGAGTGGTCGTTGGTGTACCGAAGGAGGGAGAAAGGACTCTAGAGGAACCATGAAAGACTAGGGACACCTAGACGTACAATCATGACCACGATATCAATAAGAAGAAGCGGATATGAAGGGTACAGTCGTGGACGGAGGACCCGGTTCACTAACCTCTGGTTCCTCTTTAGTCGTCGTCCTCCTCGAGTAGGACGGAAGGACCTTGTTGTCAAGGAGGCTGACCCTTCTTCCAAGGACAGAGATCGTGAAACTCTTGGACCCCGGGGACGACGACGACGGTGGTGGTGGTGGAGTCGACCATCCCAGACGGACCCCCGACCTCCCACCTGTTGGGTTCCTTTTCCCCTCTCCTCCTTATAAAGTGGGGAGAGACAGAAAGGGACGAGAGTCTCGGGAACGACGTCCCAAGAAGGACTCTAAGATCAGTGTAGTCACGAGTGAGGACGAACCCGTCAAACTCAAGTCGGGTCACCTGCGACTTCTTCCTTTCTCTGGTCCTTCGCTCACGACCAAATTACCAGGGAGTTTTAGAACAGGTGGAGGGGTTAGGTAGGTAGTAATAACTGAACAGTCCTAGAGTGCGGGGACGAAGTCCGGGACACAGGTACTAGGTATTGGAGTAACGTGCCCTCTCTGTGTCTCACAGGATCGAGGTAGAATGGGTCTTGGTCTTGAGATGGATTAAAAATGTAAACTTAGAAATAGGAAATATCTTACACAAAACTACAGTACTCTTCTGTATCTAAGATCAAAATACTACACCAATCAGTCAACAGGGGTGTATCGACGTACACGTTAGGTGGAAAGGGTGTCCGACACGATACCTACACAAAGTAAACTTTCAGATTACTTAAACGTTTCTTTTAACACTACTCTAGTAAAAAGAATTTAACAACCGTTGAAGGAAAATTACAAATAAACCTTTTTATTCAGTAACTTTATGGGGTTTTTTTTAAAGAATCTTCCTTCTCACGTTATACACCTGAGCTGATTAAAAGTCCTAATATATCTATATTAGTGCAGTAGTTATTTAACTACTAAAAGACCAAATTATTAACTAGTCACTTACCCCATCTCTTTTATCTTTTCTCTCCTACATTTACATATGGGCGGAAGGATTTACATCTTCCTTTTCATAGTACACGTACACTTCACTTCTTCCAACCACCATGATTTTTCTAAAATATCTATAAAAACCGTTCCTTACAGACTCTTATTGTTCTCTTCACTGGATCATCGGTTTATACGGTCATATGCGAGTCCTAATTTTGAGTAACTATACCTCTGTGTGCTAATTATTAGTCGTTGAACCCGACCGAAGGGTCCACCGAGTCGACCGTTTCTTAGACGGACGTTACGTCCTCTGAGTCCAAGCTAAGGACCCAACCCTTCTAGGGGACCTCTTCCCTTTCCGGTGGGTGGGGTCATAAGAACGGACCTTTTGGGGTACCTGTCTTCTCGGACCTCCCGATGACAGGTACCCCAGCGTATCTCAGACTACACCGAGTGTCTCACCTCGCTGAGTGTGAAGGTGATTAATTCGATCTTTTCTTTCTCTAACCCGTCCCACCTCGGTCCGACCAGTGAATGACGATTTCGGTCGTTCAGTAGGAAGTCTGGGTGTTGTAGACGGTCTCTAACTCCCATCTAACTCGTGCCGGAACGAGTCTACTCTTCTTTGACCTCCATTTTAAATATTGGTCCCTGTCCTCAGATCAAAGGTGTAGTTCAACAATTCTCCCCCACCCGTACAAATCATCATTGTGCACTTCCGTGTCTTTTACTTATTTGATCAATTAGTGATTGGTTCTTAGTTTTGCGTTTTAGGAGCGACCTTAGTTGAACAGTACCTCTGCAGGCAAATCTGAACTGAAGTCACTATTAATGGAGGTCTTTTGGTGGTCGACGGAAGAACACGAAATTAGTGTAATTTTACATTAGAGTATATAAGAAGGAGTCCCTAACACTTTTTTTTCTCCTTCTCCGATCTCTTGTCTCCTTTAGAAACTTGTACCTCTTGACTCCTGTTCAAGAAGTCACAATTACCTTAAGTCCACCAAACAACCTACAGTCCTTTTGAAATTTCAATTTTCACACATATTATGCCTTAGAATTCTTTGAGTTCCTATTTTACTCTATTCTTTTCACTCAACTTTCGTATGTCTTTATGTTGTCTAGGGTTGTAATATGTTGGAGACTTACTACACTCGACGACACTTGACGTAGAGGTTCCGGTGAGTCTCGCTTCCCTACAGACACTTGTAGTGCAGTACCCTCGAGGTTTCTCCTACCGGCACGACTTACGTCTCGGGGAGGGATGTCGGACGACCGGTCTGCCAGTGACTTTAAGGGACGCAAGAGACAGGACCCCTTTGTGGAGTAATGATCCCCGGTAAGACGGTATCTCGTCTTTACGATAATCTTTCGTAATCACAAGGATGTCAACCTGGCTTCGGACGGAGGGACACCGAACGTGGGAGACTAGGATGACCTCCGACGACTTTTCAGAGATAAGGGTAAAGACCATATCTTGGACTACAGACTCCTTAGAGGTCCCCGTCACGAGGGTCAAGGAGGTTGGAAAGGGTTACACCGTTCTGAATAGTTAGTCAGTCCTAGAGTCACCACGACGCCACCAGTGACAGAGAATTTCTTCCCGTGCACCGCGACAGTCGTCATCACCACCGGTGTGTGTCGTACACCACTCTCGTTTGAGAAGATACGTTAAGTGTGTCGACGTGTGTCCAGTGTGCTCAATTACTTGCCCAATCTGACGAACGTACCACGTGTCCTTTGGGATGACCCAACCCCAACTCGTGTGGCTACACGGTCCTCCCGTCACGTGAGAGCAGAGTGCACTGGCTCCTAGGTAATAAGCCCTTGGGAGGGTGTAAAGGGATACCACGAGAAGGAGACCGATAAGGAGGCATAGGGAGGCCTATTTAGTCACTAGCGGTTCATGTCACGGAAGGACTCAAGACACACAGCACAATCGTTTAGTAGGTTGGACTCCCCGAGCACTGGGGATTTACTCATCAGTCGCCCGTCTTCACCACTGGGGTGACTACCGACCACAGACTCCACCCCGTCAGAGAAACTCTTGGAACGGGGATTGGATTCCCAGACGAGACTGAGGTCCCTCAACGACAGTCTAAACTTGACTTCGTACCCTGTGGGACGTGGTCGGAAGGGACCACCGAATCTACCATTTCTTAGACGGACGTTACGTCCTCTGGACCCAAGCTAGGGACCCAACCCGACTAGGGGACTTCCTCCCGTACCGTTTTGTAAGGTCATAAGAACGGACCTCTTACGGAACCTGTCCCCTCAGACCGTCCGATATCAGATGTCTCAGAGTTTCTCAATCTATGCTGACTCGGTGAAAGTGAAAAAATATCCTGTGGGTCTACCCCAGTCTCTTAACACAGTCTTGAGAGTTCGAAGGATAGGAACACTCGTTCCTCCGTAGAAACGTAAACGAGTCTCCTATTTCGAAGAGAAGGTGACCGACAATCCTTATTGGTTTTGGTCTATCATCATTTTCTTTATTTTTACCTAAAATGGGTCCTCGACAACGTAATCCCTTCCCTCTGGAGTCATGTCTTGATCCGAGTTGGGGACTATATCGTGTCCGTTTACACTCAAATGTCGGTTCCTCGTCCAACCCGTCACCTACCTTTTAGTGGCACTCCTCTACAATCTCCGATCCCCCTACTAAGCCCGATTTGGTTGAAGGGTCCTAGGAACGACTCCCGTCTGGTCCTACTAGTCTGTAGTACGTCTCTCTCACCCTCTATTCCTTAAACTAATCTACATTTCCTCGGAGGGAGGTGTATCCTAATCGTCTCAAGGACGATACTTGTCGAGATGGTTCTTCTTGTCTTTCCGGCTCCAACTCTGGACCACCTCTTCACCGGGTCTCCTCGGACCAGTCCGAGTTAGTCCCTCTCCTTGACAGGGTCGTCCGTAAAGAGTCTACTTGGTACCACAGCCCTTGTAATTTACTACGTTCTGTCGTATGACGTTTGCGGAGACAGAAACACCCAGACGTCTATTAGAGACGTATTGAGTCATCTGGTGTGTAAACACTTTTACACATTTTGGACACGGGACTCACTCACCTACAGACCTCCGGGGAGTCCCGGTCCTGAGAGACTTCCCAAATAAATTTCCTACCTGTTCGTGTTCAGTCCTGACACCACGATTCGTCCACCACGGAAGTTTCCCCCTCTGGGTCGGGGGACCGGCTCCGAAGGACGGCGTACAGACGAAAGAGGTCCCCCACCCCCCTCACCCAACTCGTCTTCCTCGACCGTCCGTAGGGAGGGGTTTATCTACCCCACTCAATGTATCTAATCTTCCTCGTGAAGGTTCATATAGAACTGATCTGTCTGAGGGTGAACCGAAAGTGTAAATAAGTAGAATCCTTTGTTTTCTGAGTGATTTTGGTCAAGAGAGGATCCTGGGGTCTCCGTCTCCTCTAAACCTCTGTCCCAAAGACCCCCTAAGTCACTGTCACGACACCTCGAGTCGGGTTGAACTACTGTGGAACGACACAAGGAGTGAAACTCGTCCCGTGAGAAGCTCCGGTACCCTCCATCCTCCCCTGGGGCACTTCCGGAGAGACCTTCGTCCAAGGGTCATTAACCTCCCCTTCGTCTGTGTACCTTGTCCCCGAAGGACTTCCTCCCCTCACCGGATCGTGTCTGGAGACGGGCCCCTTCCACCCGTCGGTGGTGGTTGTCCCACCGAGAAGGGGTGAGGGCAGTTCGTGACTTGATGGGAACGGAGAACGACTACGGACTGTATGTCCCCCAAAGGTGAAACGAATATGTCCCACGCAGTAGGAGGTCCGGAGAGACCTGTCTCTACACACCCGGACAGAGTGAAAACACATTCTTGGTACCCCTTCGGGTCCTGTCACTCGTGAACTCAGTTTCAAGTCACAAGGGTACCTCTTGAGTAAAGTAGTTGGGAACTTTCCGTAGTGTTCTGGACCAAAAGTGTAACCTCGTGGGTGAGTAGTGTAGGTTGTTACGAACGAGGGGAGGGCGTAGGGGTGGTACGGACGCGGGTCGGTCCAAAGGTTGCGATAGAATAGGTCTCCGAGAAGGAATTTTTTATTCTTCACTACTACAGAGAAGGACGAAGTGTCGGGGACCACTGAAGGGGAGGGGGAAACTACTGTGTAGAGTCAGACCTTTACTTCGGTAGAGTACAACCGGTGAGGAGAGGGAGTTGACCATGTCCTGGACTACTCAAAGGAGAGGACCCAAGACCCTACGACCAGGGGAGTCTTTAGGATCCAAGGGACGTCTGTGGGAGAGGGAGAACCTCCCCTCAGGGTACTCTCGACCTTACCAGACGGTTCAAGTCTCGAAGCCCGGGTCACAACTGTTGTGTCGAACACCGGTACCCGTCCGACCCGGTGGGAGACAAGATGACTTCAAACCGTTTACGTCAAGTCTTACAAGAGTATGTTGGGTTATCGTCTTGCGACGTCACTTCCCCACCCCCCGTCCAACGGAGATGAGAGTGTTCTCTTTTGTCTAAGACCACGCGGACGTGTAGGACTGTTCCCCTCAGATTCGAGACCACCGTCACTGGTAGAAGTCGGTCTACCTGAGGGTCTCCCGGGACGACGGACCGGTCGAAGAGAGAGACACCAGGGTCGGGATGGGACTCCCGTAGTTTCCACGTCGAGGACCCTTTCCCGGTCGGTGTCTCTACTGTAGAATGGGAGTCCCATATATATGAGGTCGCAAAAGTACCCTCCCGAACACGGCTCTCTCCTACCTTGTCTCAATAATGTGTCGTACGCTCAAACTTCCTGTGTGCCCCTGTCGATCTGTGTCCACTCGAGAAGGACCAACACGTGAACGACCCCCGACGTCATAACCCACCCGAACGTCGTCCCCGTACTCGAGACCGGGTGACCGGACTAACGTGTAGGACGACCCCGATTTCGGTACTCTGGGGGTCCTCGAGTCTCATTTACGGTAAAACCCACAAATAGGGATCTTTGAGTGAACGTACAGTATATGTGGTTGTTTTCCGACCTCAGTCGGAGGCACCAGGTGCACTTCCATTTTATCCCGATTGTTAACTCGCAGGATAAGTAAGTAAGTTTATAGGGGAGGAAGGAACAGATGTGACCGCGTCTATTCGTGACGAAAGTGTCTCGAATCAAAAGACCCCCTTCTCTATCAATTATACCCGAGTCACATACCCTAGTACCGACGTAGGACTTCCCGATGGGACGGACACGTGTTCCCGTCCGTGGGTGAAAGACGAAGAATTTTACTGAAGAAATTTAGTTATTATGCATAAACGTCGATTCCCTCGACCCCCTTCCTTTCTCACTCTTTTGTAACTCTTCCTATTCTTGCTCTCGTCACCTGTCTCGTCGTAGACGTCTCAACTGTGGACGATCACTCTGTTCGGGGTTCTTGGGAGTGGAAGATGAGGTAGACCTAGCATAGGGGAGGTCTCCACCTCGACGAGGGGTGAATGGTCTCCTCAGACGTCTTTAGGTCCTTCGACCCTTTCCCCTTGTCGCCGGGGAAGGGGTCCTTTCTCCTCGACCCACCGTGGACCACTCTGTCTTTCTTTATACTCGTTCATTTACACGACCAGGACCCGTACAGGGTCCAGACGTCTTAGACGTGTGTAGGTGTGAGACCCGGGACGACTCGGACGGGGTCGTAGTGACATAAAAATCCCTAGTGAGTGGTTAACCCTTCCCGGACCAACGGAATGGGGCCCTTTTCACCCACGAGGGCTCCTGATGGACAATGTCCACACGTACCGACACCCACGTCCACCCCCGTCCACTCCGGGACCTCGTCGTTCTTCTGGACCTGTTTGTTTACAATTAATAGAGTATCAGGAAGAAAATGGAAAACAGGGACAACAGTAGAGTTTTCAGAAATAATAGGGTAAAAATAGGGGAACGGGGATTGAAGGGATTTTCGTGACCCGTATCTGACGACCAAGGAAGAGTGTTTCTACGACGTGAAAATAGAGAATATTCGATACTAGCGACGTCAGAAAATAAACTTTTCGGAGGAAGTTATCTGAGGTATAATAAAAAGGTCGTCAGACCCGTCTACGTAGGAGATGGTTTACGACAAACCGTCGTGTCGGGACAAGGGTTCCGGGTCGGTCCGGGGGTCGGGAGGTGGCACTGGGGGGTACTGTGACGGTAGTCTGGGGGGTGGTGAGTGAAAGGTCCTGTGTCCGGGGTCGGGAACCAGACCAGGGTATGTAGATCGTCTTTAGGACGCGGTGTACACTGAGTAGTGTGAAAAGAGATTGAACCCTCAACGTTTCCAAAGGACCGAAACCAAAGTGAACCCAGTAAACACTTCGACGTCCTTGCTCTTAGGTCCTCGACCAGACTTCAGGGGGGAACCTACAGCAGTGTCTCCCTCCTTAACGAAAGTCCGTGACTTGGGACAGGAAGTGCAAAAGCTACGACTACCTAACCACTCTTTATTAAGTCTACTGTCTTTCGACTCAAGACCCAGTATTGGTCTGTGGCGGACCCGAAACTTTTAGACCAGGGTGGTCGGAGGGAGTGTAAAGTACTCCGGATCTTCAAACACTCAGTTACTCGGGTCTTTAAACTTGAATCCAAAGCTACAAAGACTTGATTCTAAAGAGTTACACGTTTTACTCGTAAGTTTCTCGTTTCAAAGAAACCTGTTATTTTAGGACCGGTTAATCCAGTCCGACCCCACGACCTCCCTACGAGATCAAGAAGTCTAGGGGGAGCTTCCGACTCCAGTCGTGTCAGTCTTGGAGAGTAGTGACGTCACAAGTCGGTCCGTGGAGAAGACGAACGAAGGATAAAGAAATGAAGATATGGTCCTACCTTCCCTATCCTTGTGGTCTCGGGACTCGTATCCGACTCGGAGATCTAAAATGTACATCATAAATTACGAGTGTTATTGTGGATCTCGAAGTGACTGCTCCGTGGTCCTCCCAGACCAGTGGTCACTCCAGCAGGTGGACACGAGTCGTAAAATGTCGGTGCCAGGGGGGGTTGTGGTAACGTTCGACAATCCTTTTACACTACCGTTTACTTTTCGAAGAGGGTTAGGTCCTTTGGAGAAGTCTTTCCCTCGTCTCTTTTGTCATCATAATAACTCCTTCGTTATTTTGTCTCCCACAGTGCATAGGGTCCGTTGGACGATTCTCTGACGTCTCTGTCCTTCTATGAAGAATAAAGCCTGCGATTCGTCTATGTTGGAGGCGGGGTGACAAAGGTTCTATTTGTCTTGGTCAAGAGTCCGTTCTCTTAACTGTCGTGGTAAACAGTGGGTCTCAAGTAGGATGTAAGCGGACCATTAACCCCACTGGTGGACACGAACAACTAGCCAAAATTTGTTTTCTTCTTATTTGTAGAGGAGAGGAATACTGTCCTCACCAAAAAGTCGACCCTGGTCCGTGAGTGGTTCCAATAGCCTTGTGAATTGTGGGCGTGCATGTGACCCTCTACCCCGTGGTAGAGAGGACGTCTAACAGAAAGGTTTCTCTACCGAGGTCCAGGAACTCTTTCTGGGAGCCCCCATACTTTGACCTCTGGATGAATAAAACGAACATTTGTCTATAGGTATGTAAAAGTTCCCCGTCTCTCCTTAAATCTTATCGTTCAAAGGATTTCATCGACGAGATTCATTTCTCTCCCCCATAAAGGAGGAATAAAAATGGTTTACCTAATTCGGAGGAACAATTGTACCATAAACGGAAACGGCATGAGTGGTCCGTCGTTCGGGACGTCCCAGCCCTGCTGTGTAGGAACACGGGTTTCGTGCTGGGATAGGAACCCGTGTCACAAGATACATTTGTGACATAGAAGATAAATGGACAAACTAGGAGATATGAAGAAATTGTAAAAAATTAACTTAATTTCCTTAGTTTCTACGAAATTAAACCTGTAAATCTTTAGGATTTACTAAATAGACTACTAACAGGTGATAAACATAAAAAGAAAAAATTTATCTACTCCCTCATTCTTAAATTTATCTCCCTATTTGTCCCTTTCCCACTGAAACAGAGAAGTTTAAGAATGAGATCGGTAGACACCCCAATAGCAAAGAAAACATTTTCACAACCACCTCCGAAATACATAGTCTGTGACACAGATACATCGTTGTCACTCTCAATAGTGAAAATCGTAGAGATACGGTCTACGAGATGTAGGAAATAGTCACTAGTAAAGAAGATACTAAGATTCTTTCGTCCTAATAATAAGGAGACTTTCACCACCTCTTTGAGTCGGAGTCCTTTAAGGGACCCCTTTCTGAGGTTTGGTTGGGATGGGCTGGGTTGGAGGGTTCGAGGATCGAGAGTAACGACATCCTTTAGACATCCGACACGTATAAAAGTTGTTAGTCGAAGACAGGGAAACTGAAACCCATAAAGAGAAGTTACTGTAGTATCAAATTGTAAAAAAATAATTCTTAGATTAAAAAGGAGACACTAAAGAGGATGACGAAATTTTGACTTTTTTCTAGCAGAAGGTACTATTATATTAAAATACAAAAGACGATCAAAATGTTTAGACTAAAAAAGGTACTTTACGAAATTAAATCAAAAATTAAAATCGTGTGTTACCTTCTATACCTAGGTTATACAAGGGGGACTTCTAACGATAGGTGAACCGAATTCCCACACGTAAGTACGACAGAGATTCAGTACAGACTGAGAAACGGTACGGTACCTGATATCGGGTGGTCCAAGGAAAACCTGTAATTGTTTAGGAAGGTAGATGGGGAAGGAATCTTTGTAGAGGATAGAAAACTTAAAGTTCGTGACCACACAAAAGTAAGAGGAAACTAGACACACAGATATGAAAACGAATATATAACAAAATACCTAAAATCGAATCGTCTCGGTAGAATTTGTCGAACTTAAGACAAAACAAAGTCTTCGCAACTATTAGAACGTGTATACAAAAGGGAAATAGAAATCCTAAAAAAAGAGCTTACAAAGTAAGTAAGGGTTTAGGAAATTCTACAAATTTCCCAACCTAAACATAATTTAGGTGTCTAATTAAGTCTCTCTTGTTAGTGTAAAACGTCATAAGACGGACGAACGGGAGCTTGTACACGGTGTAGGCAAGGTGCACCGAAAGGAGGGAAGACTGTGGAACGTCCTCCAGGGATCATCGACCACGTCGAGATTAATTAGAGTAAGAAGGTACGTAACACACGAAAAACAAAGATAAGGGTTCACTTACGGAAAGAGAAGTGTAAGACTGTCTAGAAGGACCTCTTTACTTACGAAAAAAAAAAAATCGTATAAACGACACTTCGGTGAGAACAGTGGTTTGAGAAAATGTTTCAGACTACCGAAAACATCTTTGAGATCCTTTGTAGACGGGTAGTGGTGGACGGTGTTTCGTAGAAGACGGACTCTGAAGGTCCCGTTTCCGCTCTCGTGTCTCCCCGTGACCACCGGGACCGGTGTAGGCGTCCCTGGACCCCGACACCGACTCTGGACCACCGGACACCGACCGTCTTTCCTCGGGAGTTCGGTGCGAAAAACCGGAGTAAGGAAAAGGGGGTGACGTTGACGAAGTTGTTTCAGGGGTGGTACGTCAGTCACTGTGCCTCGGGAGGGTAATCCAGACTGTTCCCAGTCCTAGACTTCGTCTCGGACAGAGTGATAGTTTGGAGTGTAAATAGAATTTTATCACTCCCTCCCCTTTTTTGGATACTGGGTGAAAGAGAGGTCTCTTAGAATTTAATCCCATCGGTCCGCAAGACGTAGATGTTCTATACTGGACATAAAGTGCTAAAAGGGACGAAGGACAAGATGGAAACAGTCCTACGGGATTTACCAGGTATAAGTCAAAAATAATTATTTAATGGGGGTTTCAACCGTCAATCTCGATTAAACGGTAGTGTCATTAACTCCGGTCTTAGTGTTTACCCGAGTCTTTCGTCTTTCGGTCTGGAGACGTCTACTTCCAGACCCCTAGGGTCTCCCGGAGAGGGTACCTACCCTATCCCAAACCCCCCTCCCCATCACGACTTTTCCCTTTCGTAAATAAAAAGTGTGTTCAGTCACTACAACCTCGGAGACTCTACGTGGATCCTGTTTCGGGACGGGACTGTCAGTCGGGCGGGTAGTCGTGGTCGGGGGTCACGGGTCAGGACTCGTGACCCCGAAGAGTTCCGGTGGTTGGGACTCATGGTCCGGGGACTTTGAAAGTCAGTCCACTTGACTTGAAACTACCCCCCTTGGACTCGGGATATTTAGGTCGAGAAGACCGTCCGTTTAGCTTTCAAGGTAAAAAAACGTTATCCAAAGTAAAGGAAGGTTAAGTGTTCAAGTCTTAGTTAAAGTAACCAAGATAGGAGCGAATACCAACCAATACCCAAACCTGAATCCCCGCCCACACAGGACCGTCGACACTTTAACAGATGGAGTCAGAAAAAGAATGAACTAAATTCGATATAAAACTCTTTCTAGAAATAAACGAAATGTGTCGTCATTTTCAATATATAATATGTAACACACACACGTACGAATCGACACAGGCTGGACACTGGGGTACTTGACATCGGGTCGTCCGAGGAGGCAGGTACATTAAAAGGTCCGTTCTTATAACTTCACCCAACGGTAAAGGACGAAGGATTGAGTCAGAAAAACTAAGAACGGTACCAAGGATAATAAATATGAAATAAACACATCCACTCGGGGTTTACAGTTTTACGTTCACGCTTAAAGGACTAGTCGAAAAACTTGTAACCGGTAAATGATTCGTCTTCATTTTCAAGAGAACTTCGAGAAACAAGTCCTGTGTTTGGTCTGTATTTGGGTCGTCCCCGATCGTCAATTCATATCTCTACATACCAAAGGAGTTGCTCGTGGTTTCTTACATTATTTTGTATTGAAAAAAAAACGAATTGTCTTAAAGTATACTTCTTCGAGTCTACTACCGTCGTCTTCGACATTACTGAGGGTGAGACGTGTGTCGGTAGTCAGGAAGTCGAATCTACTGACAGAGTGGCACGACGACGGTCTTCATAAAAGACTAAAGTTGTGACTTCGTTTAAGAGTTCACGGCCGTGTCTTAAAGGACACGACTGTTTTTACATTAGTGAGGCAACTGTAACGTATCTATTAGTTTCTAGAGTCACGTAGTCGAAAAATGTCGTGTCGATGTCTGTGTTCAGTAGCGTTATTTCTTTTTTTTAAAGGGAACCGAACATGTTATAAGAAGACTTTTTAGAACGAAGATTCAGATAACACAGATTTTCGAGAAGGTCACCTCAGAACTTATTACTATCACTTAAATACGTCAAAGAGAATAACTCAATCCTCAATTACTTATTTTAACGTGACGAAAATCTAGTATGTGTTTGTGTAAACCCCTTATAAACGTATTTCTACGTTGTAAATAAGTTTCAACTTCGTCCCGTACTTCCTAAGGTACCTTCCACACCCGAAAGGAAGGGTCTAGGACATAATACGACGAGTCTGTCGTAGACTCCAGGAAAGATACCTGTAGTTTCGGTGACCGTACTTTACCAAGAGATTAAAGTCGTAAACATGTCAAGTTTGACTCGTTGACTTCCTGAACCCACTAAAAGACCGGTGATTCAACACAAGGTGAGAGAGTGCAAGAAATCGTCTACGTTATCTCTCTTAGAAGCCAAATGAACTTCGTAATTTTAGTATGAAGATCGAAAACGTGTCACTTTCTTTGATACTTGTTCTACTTTTCTGTTGGGAGTCTTACCCTCTTTTATTATCGTTTATATTCTTGACTGTTTCCTAATTAGAGGTTTTATACGTTCGTAGAGTAAGTCGAGTTATGGTCTTTTTGTTTGTTGGGTTAGTTTTTCATTCGTCTTCTGGATTTGTCTATAAAGAGGTTTCCTCTGTATGTCTACAGATTATTTGGTACTTTTCTACGAGTTGTAGTGAGTAATAATCTCTTTACGTTTAGGTTTGATGTTACTTCATAGTGGAGTGTGGTCGGTGTGACCGGTAGTAGTTTTTCAGATGTTTGTTATTTACGACCTCTTTTTCTTTGGGTGAACGTGACAACCACCCTTGTGTTTAACTATGTCGGTGATCCTTCTTGTCATACCTCTCAGGAATTTTTTTTATTAATCCTTATTTTGATGGTACACTGGGTTGTTAGGGCACGTATCTTCGTTTGATCTATAGGTAGTTGTTTACTTCCCTACTTTTCTGTTACCATATATACAGAAACCACCATGTATATATGTTACCTTATAGCGAGCCGGTCTTTCTCCTCGTGTAGACTGAGTCAAGATTACTCCATCTACTTGGATCTCGGATGATATGTCACTTCCTTCAGTCTTTTTGTTTATAGTGTATAATTGCGTATATATACTTTAGATCTTTCTACCATGACTCCTTGGATAAACGTCTCGTCGTTACCTCTACGTCTGAATCTCTTGTCTGAAGACCTGTGTCGTCTCCTTCCTCTCCCACCCTGCTTAACTCTCTCTTCGTAACTTTGTACACGTAACTTTATATATACATTTTAATCTATCGGTCACCTTTAAATGACATACTACGTCCCTCGAGTTTAGGTCACGAGACACTGTTGGATCTCCCCACCCTATCCCACCCTCCACCTTCCCTTTAAGTTTTCCCTCCCCTGTCTGTATGTATGTGGATACCGACGAAGTACAACTATGTACCGTCTTTGGTTATGTTATGACATTTCGTTAATAGGAGGTTAATTTTTATTCTTTAAAAAATTTCTTTAGTATAAAGTCAAGACTTCTTTCTGGGGTTTTAAGTACAACCAAAACCTTTATTCGATGACTTACTTCAGATGAATTAACGACAAGTCTCAAGACTTGTAGGGAAATCGTTGTCCTAATACGTTTAACTGTCTCTTCGGTCGTCACGACGTCTTCGTGAGCAAATTATTCTTTGAACAACTTAAACGATTTTGTTTAACTTCCTGATAAATAAGGAAGTTCACAGTTACGGGAAGAAGTTTCCCTCCGATTAATACTTGGTTTTTCTCCTTTAAGACTGAATTTTATCTAGTAGTGATACCGGGAACGGCACTGGTACAAACTTTACCTAAAGTGGGGAAACTCGTAAGAAGAAAAAGTACACCTACACCCGTTTGTGGGAAGGGGTATATCCCTCGTCGTCTTGCAGCGAGATCACAGTCTCTCCTTCCCTTGTTTTTACCTGACATCACGAGTACACCCCACACACACACACACACACAAATACACTTGTTGTAAAATTTTTCAGCTTACTCTCTCCGTTACCTTAGGCTTCCTACCTTTTCATTTCAGATTGTCGCTTCCACCACACTACGTAAATGTCTTAAGTTTAAGTGACGTGTCAAGAGTCTCGACGACTGAAGGACTATTATGTGCGAGCCGTCTCGGCGAGTGTCCCGACTGTGACTCGTGCAGAAGAGTGATTATTTATCAGTTCCCTGTACACCGACGACATCATCCACGTAGTGCTACCTTCACCTTTTGTCGCTATTGACGACAATTTACCTAAAATATTCATTTAAGACGTTTTGTTAATTGACTATTCCCTTCAGTTTAGTACTCCCTTTTTTTTCATTTCTCCATACATTGAATCTCTGAATATTAAATAAAGTCTATTTGTTACTTATTAAAATAAAAATTGCAAAGAAAAAGTTACATCTGGTAAAAATTTCAGAAATAACTTAAACAATGTTATAACAAAGACAAAAAACAAAGCCACAAAAACGGCCTTCTGCAAACCTTGGTATCGAGGGACTGGTACCTACCTTTGTGTGGGGGACGAAACCTTCCACTTCAGAACGGGTGGTCTGGTGCTCCCTTCAGGGTTGTTACTCGTTAAAATTACACTCTACAGGGTGTACTGTCAAAAGAACCTAGAGTTACTGGGGTGCGTCCTCATTAATCTTTACTGCATTTATGTGTAGCCCCGAAGGGGTGACCGAGTCGGTCATTTCTTAAGTGGACTTTACGTCCTCTGGGTTCAAGCTAGGAACCCACCCCTTCTAGAGGACCTCTTCCCTTCTCGATGGGTGAGCTCATAAGAACGGACCTCTTAGGGTACCTGTTTCATCGGGCTGTCCAATGGCAGGTATCCCAGCGTTTCTCAGCCTGCGTTGACTCGTTGGATTCGTGCGTGTAATTACCTGTAGTCACAAGGGACACGCGGAGACAACGGGGTGAAGGGTGGGGAGTCGGCACCTGACACGAGAAAGGAACCGGAGTCGGAGTTCAGACCCCTTTCTGTCTCGACGTCCGTCGGAGAACACTTTTCCCGGACTCACAGGATAGACGTCAGGAGGGTCTTACGACGGGTTCCCCAGTGGCAGGTCCGATCCGTTCCAGGTTGCCGGCCGTGCCACCGGTTCTATCTCCCATCTTAACTTCAGAGGAGAGATTTGAAGGTCTCTCTCGGGACGAGGGACGTGGTCGTGGGTACCCACGACCGCCTACGGACACCCTCTGTCGTTTCGTTTTATGGTACGAGGAGTCTTAGTCCGGACCGATACAAATATGAGAGGGAAAAAATTAAAACGAAAATAACACCGTTCCTGTGAATTTTACTCAAGAGGAGAGACTTGTTTACAAATACACATGCTAGGCATAGTACCTGACATCCGTTGTTTCCACAGGTCGTCTAGAGTCCTCAAGTAAGTGAAACAAGTTGACTGTGAAGTACAAGGGTACTACTCATTGAGGGGTAGGAGGACAGTGGAGATTAGATGAAAGACAGAGGTACTCAAACTGAGACAAGGTACGAATCAACAAGTCAGTACAAACTGAGACACGTTGTGACACCTGACATCGGACGGTCCGAGGAGACAGGTACCCCTAAGACTTCCGTTCTTATGACCTCTCCCAACGATACGGCAAGGGGTCCCCTCGAAGGGTTGGGTCCCTAGTTTGAGTCCAGAGGGTGTGACGGGCGCCTAAGAAATGACAGACTCGGTGGTCCCTTCGGGGAGTATATGCACCTTAGTACATCATGGTAGAAAGGCTCAGACCCAATAAAGTAAATTACATTACAGGAGTTCCAAGTACCGTCCACAATCTTGACGGAAGGAAAAATTTCAAACTTATTACAAGGTAACATACCTACCTGGTGTAACAGATCAGACATCTACACCGGAACCCGTGGATGGACCGGACACACTCGTCTCTAAGAACAGGAATGTCACCACGGGACTGGGATTAGATTTCCACGACGACGGTGAACTGTATATGTTTGTTAATATATCACCTTAGTACCAGATAATAAAGGTTCTACTCTGAGTTTTTTTATTAGAGAAAGGACACTAAATGCATAATAAGTTCTTGGTACCGAAGTGACTCTAGAATTCCTACACACGTTCCTTCTCGTCTCGGAGGTCCGGGAACGAGATCCCAATCACTATAAACAATCTCCAGGAAGTGGACCTCCCGAGACTCATATCCGAAGAGGTAGTACGAAAGTGGAGAGAGGGTCGTGATGTAAAAGATCTCTTACATAAGTATAGTTCCTATCGGAACTATCGTTTTTTTTTTTTTTTTTTCATCGGGTTTAGACAAGTATTCGTATTGACCATTAGTTTACAAAAATGGTTGAAGGTTTTCACACTCGTCTTTCACAAGGTTTACAGTCTTTTTTTAATTAATTTTTTAGACTGTCAGACAAAGGGTTCTAAGTATACGTTTCCCAAAAGGAAGAGGTGAATTCTCTAAACTTTATAAAATATATATAAAAAAGTTTATATATATATATAAGTTTTGTCAACTTTTCAACTTCCCGAGTCGACGGAAAAGGATTACCGAAGGAAGACACTTCTAGTGAACTGTCTCAGACCTCTTGTGACTTTTCACTCGTTTAAATAGACACACAAGGACGGACTTTCCACTACACTACCGATCTCGGTGTCGTCGATACGACGACATACTCCTTATCCGTTCCTGATAATAATTTTACTGTGACGGGACTATGAAAACTCGACGATTCGGTTCTAGACTAAAAACGACAAAATAAACTCGGTGATTCGAGGGGAGGATAATGAATGTCTACTTTTATGAGGTTTCAGATTGTTGTCCAGAGTCTGTAACGGCCATGTCTGTCGTTGTCACGGACTGTTTACAACATGGGACACATCCCTGTATCTGATCCCACACTGTATCACCGGTCTGTCACTTTAAGGATTATTTGAGTCCGATTTAAGACGTCCCGTGACCTTAGGACCTTTCGTGTGTGGGAAAAATAAAATTTTTCGTACACACTTTCATAATCAGTGAGTCAGTACAACTGAGAAACGTTGGGGTACCTGACATCGGGTGTTCCGAGGAGACAGGTACGTTAAGAGGTCCGTTTTTACAACCTCACCCATCGGTAAGGGTAGAGGTTCCCTTGAAGGGCTGGGTCCCTAGTTTGGGTCTAGAGGTCGTAACGTCCTTCTAAGAAATGACAGACTCGGTCGTTCCTTCGGGTATAAGTTAGAATGTTCCTTTGATTCGGATATAAAATTTTATATGAATTTTCGTACTATACGAGTTAAAAGTTTTAGTATTTGATTAGACCTTTCCGTTTATACCTCTTACATAAGTTCCGATGTGAAGTCTTACCTTTGTAAAATTACGAGTATTTACGTCGGGTCTCCAGTCACAAACAAAAGGGGAGAGTTAAACGACTTTAACTACCCGTATAAAACCGTGTACTTCGTTTTATTGTTTGAAGGATTAAGAGAAACACTCTCGGTAAGTCTGACAATTGTCCCTTTTACGATAAAATGTTGGACATTAATCTCCTTGAAGAGGGTCAGACGTGGTCGTCATGCCCCTGGTTAGTGATAAGGAAACATTATTCTTCTTTCTTAAAAGACTTGGAGGGGTTTGTATGAGGTTTATTTGTGACTCAGTAGTCGTCTTCAACACGAAGTATTAAGGACGTCCACCCACCGTCCGTCAACCAACTACAGTCAAAGAACACTTTATTAACCCACATACTCGATAATCCACCGTCACATTCGACTATCTGAAACTACGTAATGCCACATTGACCGTCTTTAGGACAAAAGGAAGCCACTATCAGGACTCTTCATTCACTGACGTCTCAGTAGGACTCACGGTAGAAGGGTGACGGACGGCCAGGGCAGATAGTATCTCGACCGAGGTCGACCTACCCCCGGCGGAGCCTGACACCTTCGGTGTCTCGTCCAGACACACGAAGCACGGAGTCAAAGAAGGGAACATTCAGTGTTCCATCGGGGACCTCACTTGAGTCACGGAGGACAGTGTCCGGTAGACAGTTGAAGAGTTGTCAGGTTCTCGACACGAGACATAGGTGGGTTGGGTAACCGAAGGAACAATAAAGACGAAGACGCGAGTAGGAGCAGAGTACCTTAGTGTAGATGAGGGCGTGTAGAGTGATGTCCCTTCAAGAGTCAACACTCCCCAGTAGGTTCGACACGGGGACTGAAGTGACTAGTGTCCGTCCGGGAAGACAGTCAGCTAGAGAACCCTCAATTGTCCCGTGAGTAGATTGGACAGTAAGGAGTCCCCTGTGATCTCACTGAGAGTACACTGTTAGTCCGACACATTAAAGTAACCAATCCTGGGTGAGAATTAGGTGAGTACCATCGAACAGGAGATCAGTCCTCCATTTAGGAGATCCGGGAGTCCCTTCAGAGTGTCAAGAGTACTCCGACTTCCGTTTCGTACTACGTTTCAAACCTGTTTGGACGTACATAAAAGAACATGAGTACTTTAATATAAGTTTCTCAAATAGTACAAACGTCTATTTTAGTCGACGCGATCATGTCCTCTCTCCAGGTCTACCGGTCCCTCCTGTCCACGGTCGGGTACTGGATTTTTTCCTATGGAATTGACAGTAACTTTTTCGTTCTCTCAAGGTCTTTTTGTAGATAAAGACGAAATAACTGATACGGTTTCGAAAACTGATACACCTAGTGTTATTTGACCTTTTAATACTTTCTCTACCCGTATGGTCTGGTGGACTGGAGACTCTCCCATTGTCCGTCCTTCCGGTCCCCAGAGGTTTACCTCCTTTATCGGACGTTCACAGTCTGTAAAATAGAGAGAATTCGTCGTCCTCCTTTATTTGATCTATAAAAAAGGAAGAGATATGTTTAAATTTTCCTCCAAAGAGAATTTTAAGACACAACGGTATTACTGTGGACCAGAGTGAACTTCAATTGGAAACGGAAAAAGAATACCTTTACAAATAGAATTCGATACGATTACATGATACGTAAATGGGGTTTGAGACAGAAGTTCAACCAAGGCGGAAAACCCGAGTCTTGGATGAACTATTTGGTCATACAATATGAGGCTATAACAAGGAGATTAGATACATTTATTGTGATAAACATACCACGAGACGGGAAGAAGTTCTAAGTTCAATTAGGAAAATACCGGGTTCTACTTGGTAAACCTCAGTTCTAATAGGGTTTTACGTAGAATGCCCACGCCCCGGACCACGGTAAGATTCAAAACTCTGTAACGAAAGAAAGTAATTGTCTGACGACCACTGATATATTGTAGGTCGATTTCTGATCGTCCCCTCATGAGAAAGACGGGGGAAGACTACGGATACAGTCTTCGAAAGAGATAGAGGAAATATGAAATTATTTTGAAAAAATGTGTTTTCGAGACTCACTAGTTCGGAGCAGAGACCGGGGTATAACTTAAGAAGAGGAGGACCCCAGTTCTTAAAGCCGTAGCATTAAGTTGTTTTTGGAAAGTGGAGGGAGAACTCTTTGGACATACGTCCAGTCCTTCGTTGTCAATCTTGACCTGTACTTTGTTGACCTACCAAGGTTTATCCTTTCCCTCACACAGTTCCGACATATAACAGTGGAACGAATAAATTGAAGATACGTCTCATGTAGTACTCTTTGTGACCCGACCTCCTTCGTGTTCGACCTTAGTTCTAACGATCTTCTTTACAGTTATTGGAGTCTATACGTCTACTGTGATGGGAATTCCGTCTTTCACTTCTTCTTGATTTCTCGGAGAACTACTTTCACTTTCTCCTCTCACTTTTTCAATCGAATTTCGAGTTGTAAGTCTTTTGATTCTAGTACCGTAGGTCAGGGTAGTGAAGTACCGTCTATCTACCCCTTTGTCACCTTTGTCACTGTCTGAAATAAAAACCCCCGAGGTTTTAGTGACGTCTACCACTGACGTCTGTACTTTAATTTTCTACGAATGAGGAACCTTCCTTTCAATACTGGTTGGATCTATCGTATAAGTTTTCGTCTCTGTAGTGAAACAGTTGTTTCCAGGTAGATGAGTTCCGATACCAAAAAGGTCGCCAGTACATACCTACACTCTCAACCTGAGATTTCTTTCGACTTGTGACTTCTTAACTACAAAAATGACACCACAACCTCTTCTGAGAACTCTCAGGGAACCTGACGTTCTTCTAGGTTGGTCAGGTAGGATTTCCTCTAGTCAGGATCCACAAGTAACCTCCCTGACTACAACTTCGACTTTGAGGTTGTGAAACCGGTGGACTACGTTTCTCGACTGAGTAACCTTTTCTAGGACTACGACCCTTTCTAACTCCCGTTCTCCTCTTCCCCTGTTGTCTCCTACTCTACCAACCTACCGTAGTAACTGAGTTACCTGCACTCAAACTCACTTGAGACCCTCAACCACTACTTGTCCCTCCGGACTGCACGACACCAAGTACCACAACGTTTCTCAGTCTGTACCGACTCGCTGACTTGACTTGACTTGATTGACAGAACTTGTTCCACAGTACAGATTAACCCTACTTCCATTTGTGAACTCTAAACAAGGGGAGTTCACGAGTCACATTTTAGGATTTCTCCTCTTTCCTACGACCTCGTCGTATTGTCCCGAGAGGGACTGGTTTCACCTCTGTTCGTTCCGTAGCCTTTCCTATTGGTGGTACCAACTGACTTCGTGTTAGATATTTTTTGGGTGCTCGAGTATTATTAAGAGTTTCTCTCATTTCTTCGTTTGTTTTTAGGACGGGATTTAGTGGAGGGAACCTTGGTTCTCAATATCGTCCGGAAAGGAGACTTTTAAGTCAATCCACCCCACCCCCTTCCCCTTACTTCGGGAGTACGTGGAAAGGATATCTTAGGTATAAAACCCAATGATTTATAGAGGTCGACTATTCTTTTTTTAAGGAGAAATGTCTTATTCCGGTCGGTTATTTGGTCTCGACTATCCTTCTCTTTTAGGGGAAAGTGTCGGGGACTACTTAATTAAGTCCTACGAATCCATCTGGGTCGACCCATGAGAGTCCCAAGGTCTATACGTGGGGTTATCTAAAGTCGAGGACTTGGTCTCTCGATGCACTCGTAGTTCTTACCGGTCCGTCGGGCTCCTTGGGGTTACACAGAGACCCGAATTTAATGAGTAGGTCTTGGTAGAGTCCCGAAATCTTGGAGCAAAGGTCCTCTGTCCTCTATCCCGCGGTGATTCGCGGTGTCCTGTCAATCAGGGTTCTCTCCCGTCCGTGAGATATTCTGGTGAAGGGACCGGAGCAGTTGTTATATTACTCTTTCCCTCCACACCCTTTCCAGCTCAATCGAATTTTCGTTATTTTCTTTAGTTTTTCGTTTTTAAGACTGAGACTAGACGTACTTGGTATAAAATCTTTGTAGAACCTGTGTTAACCTCTGTGAATTGAAAGGTCATCCATGTCCTATTACTGTTTCTTAGGAACAATTAAAAGAATGTACGTCTTTTTATCTTAACCATAACATATCCTTTTTCGGGAATTACAAATCTCCTCTTGTAATTAATCTCAATTTACGGTGTTACACACAATAAATAAGATTTTATGGAGTCGATTTTTGTCGTCAACATCGTTATATTGTTTTACAATTGATACTTTCGATCCGTTACGTCTATACTTATGGGTAAAATTATAGGTGACACATAAACTTTGTAAAGTTTTACTTTTCGTTTTTTTTTTTTTCTTTTTTATCTTTTTCTATGTATTGAGGAATGCGGTCTCTACACCACCAAGACACATCCCGTTCTCTAATCTCGACTACATAGTGGTTGTTCTGTTGTTGTTGTGGACCCGTGTAGAGACCTTTATCCCACACGTCTGGATCCTGGTACCAGTAGGACGTCCATCTCTTGACCTCTCCAGTAGACTCCTTCCGTGGACCTTGGTACGGGATCTGGTCTTCACTGTTTATCTAGAACCCACCACCGACGGTACGACTCGGCGAAGNTTTCTTTTTTATCTTTTTCTATGTATTGAGGAATGCGGTCTCTACACCACCAAGACACATCCCGTTCTCTAATCTCGACCAAATAGTGGTTGTTCTGTTGTTGTTGTGGACCCGTGTAGAGACCTTTATCCCACACGTCTGGATCCTGGTACCAGTAGGACGTCCATCTCTTGACCTCTCCAGTAGACTCCTTCCGTGGACCTTGGTACGGGATCTGGTCTTCACTGTTTATCTAGAACCCACCACCGACGGTACGACTCGGTGAAGGTCTGGTAGGAAGTCCCGTTACCCTTTTCGTGAGACTCGTTACCCACTACCCGGTAGGAAAACGGAAAGACTTTAGGACTTGAAATACCTGGGTGTAGAAACTCCTTTCTTCAATCTCTCCGTTCTTAGATATGGTTCTCTCAAATTTTTCTTTCTTCCAAACCTAGACTATACGTCTTCTCACAACCACTGTACGTTTATCGGGTTCTCCACCATGGGTCCGACAAGTCCTTGAAAGACGTGTGGTCGGTGGGTCGGACCTTCTGTGTCGGGGTGGGTCAAGGACCTCCTTGACCTTCTTGTAGTAGGTCCGTCTTAGAGAGGTACCACCCTTCCCCTCTACGGTCTCCTTTATCTCTTTGAGCCGAGCAAGACCTTCTTTTCCACTCTCCTCCTATAAGTCCGTACACACACACACACCCCCCCCCCCCNCCCCACCAACACACACACAGAAGAATAACGAAAACACAAAAATTAAGGAACTAAAGATGAGAATGGAAAAAATAGAAGAATGGAAACGAACGAGACACAAATAGGACGTAAAAAGTTCCAAGAACTCCACCATCGAGTTTTATTACTAGACTCTGAAGATTACTCTTTAAAGGGACATACACAAAAAAATCGACGGAGATGGTTGTCGATTCATAGTTATACTTTTAAAACTATTAAAAGTAAAAGTAAACCAGGTTTTTAAGACTTTAAAGAGACCGCGTTTTAGGTTAGTTTTAAGTACCTAATAAATCTTCACACGGTAAATAAGAGGGAGATAAACTCCTAAAAAGTAAGGAGAAAGACGATAAGTAAAGCTCAAATGAAGGAAACGACACACTCTTGTACGAAACACACTAAATATAAGAAAATTTAAGAAAATTTAAATTCCGACTCTTACACCAGATATAAATACTTACGAAGTAAACTCGAACTCTACTGACACATAAGATGACAACTCACCCCTTGAGAGAGTTACAGTTAATCTGGTTCAATCAACTATCACAAAATGTTCATAATGTAATGTCTCGTAACCAATGGAATGAGGTGTTGACTCGTCTCAGACTCATTGACTAAATTTAAAATTAGTATAGACTATACATAGAAGTGTCGTTACAAATCTGATCGTAAACCGGTTATTTGATCCGTGGTATCGGATCTGTCCAACTGTATTTGATTGACAGTGTTTAGATGGAGAACAGTTAAACTATGGGAATGTACAGAGGAATTTGGTATGAATGACGATATCGGTTTATGGTGTCTGATCCACTGAATATTTGTTGTTTTTATATAGAGAGTGTTAATCCCTACGACCTTCAGGATCTAGTTTCGTCGTCGTGTCAGTACAAGAGCACTTCCGGGAGAGGACCAGGTATCGGTCCTGGAGGAGTAGTACAGGACAACACCACCTTTTCTGTTCCTCGGGGGACCCCAGAGAAAATATGTCCGTAAGTAGGGTAAGTACTCCTGAGGTCGGAGTACTGGATTAGTGGAAGGTTTCCGGGGGTGGAGGTTCACAGGAGTGGAACCCCTGACTCTAAAGTCATATACTTAAAACTCCCCAGTGTTTGTAAGTCAAGTATCGTCCATTTATGGGTATTCACACCAAAGATCGAACGTACCACGAACATGTAAGTTAAAATGTTGTTCGTTTTTTGGGACGGGTTCCTTAAAGGTCCCACTGATATGTTAAATGTAAGGGTGGTTACTACACACTCTCTAGGTGTCATTTCATAAGGAAAGGATGATTTATTTTAACCTTTTCGTCAGTTTATCAAATAAGTGTTCCATAGAAGGGTCACTAAAGTTACGAAACTGGTGAATCAGTGGACAGTTGGAAGATTCTCCTTCCTTTATAGCCACTTGAGGGACAACACTTCGGTCCTGTAGTGGAGGAACGGGGTGAATACGGACTACCCGACACTGTGCCTACGTCCGCCCTGACTGTCTACTCGTTCTGACGGTAGTGGGTTCTGTGAGTCGTTGACCAGGAAAGAGGAGTGTGTCCTTCAAGTTTTCGGGAATCTTCGGTTTATGTACGTACACGTTAATGTACCGTGTGGTAGTTCACCGAAGAAGGGGTGAAACGTCTACCCTTTTCACCCCTTCTTCCCCTACCATTCCCCTACAGTTGGTGTTCGACCGTAACGGTACCAACGAACGGTAGATGGAGATATTCCTAATTCAGTACACGATGACTTCGACGACTGGAAGTTATGGGGGACTTCCTCAAGTTTCACCTCTCGTCTTCACTCCGTGAGACACAAGGGTCTTTTGACCGTCAAGTACAGAAGTCTATCTATAAGAATCCTCGACTAAAATACTCGGGTCAAGAATATAGAAGAGTATAAATCTCTTCGTGATTTTAGGAAGTGTACTGTTGACAAGGAACAGTGATCGTATTTGAAGTACTCTAGTTGTCTTTGAAAGATTTTTAATTTACACGAACTAACGTACACGAGGGGGAAATGGTTTTAGTGTATATATGATAGGAGGGGGGTAATGGAAAACCTTGCCAAAGATTCTCGATAGACTCCACGATAGAGGGTCCGATGGCAGAAGTATGACCAGGTTTATTTTGAATTGAACGTTGAGAGTACAGTACGAAAAAAAAAAAAAAAAAAATTAGTTGTCCCTGACGGTATTCCAGTGTGTCGTTCAATCACCTTCTTAGTTCTGGTTTTAAGGAAGAACTCGTGACGGTACATACCTATCGTTAAAACCGGTTAAGTCGTTCTTAAAGACCACTACTTCTGTCTGATTTACACGTTCTGACCCCTTTACCTCTGTTCCTCAGTCCGTTCAGTTCCACGGTGTGAAGGCAGATGTAAAAGATCTACACAAATAAGTCAGTTGTACACACCTAAGGGAAGATAGAATTCGTGTTAGGATGGTGACTTCTTGTAAGACAGGACGTTTAAAATTCACTTCACTTTAGAGAGTCAGCACAGGTTGAGAAACGTTAGGGGACTCGACATCGGATGGTCCGAGGAGGCAGGTACCCTACAAGGTCCATTCTCATGACCTCACCCAACGGTAAAGGAAGAGGTGTTCAGTTATTATAGAAGACGACACCAGTGGTCGGACGACGACAAAATCCCTTCCAACCTCCAAAGACGAAATTTCTGTGGTATCGACAGTACTACTGATGATGATGATGATTCAGTGAAGTCAGCACAGGTTGAGACACGCTGGGGCATCTGCCGTCGGGTGGTCCAAGGGGGTAGGGACCCTAAGAGGTCCGTTCTTGTGACCTCAGCCAAAGGTAAAGGAAGAGGTCACAGTACTACTAATTAGTAATCGTTTATAAATACGGTTCGTAATGTTCCCCCTTCAGTACAGGGGTTTGTGGAGTCCATATCCAGGAGACGTCACTCACTTGGTTTTGTCGTTGGTAACGAGGCGTCCTACCTTAGTCGATCAAGAACTCTCCCCCTGGGTAACCTATTAGCCACAGGGAGTGTAGTAGGGAAGATCCCTCTGACAGATTTGTAAACATCTGTAAATCCTACGTGTATACCGTGTGGTTAAAGTAATCCGTAAATGTGTCCACAATACTTGACTTTACACAGAAATTTTAAGTATACAACTTCAGGGTTGAGGGTCCCGGAGTCTTACACTAGTATAACCCTCTGAAATTTCTTCATTAATCTCATTTTACTCCAGTATATCGGGATCAGGTAATACTGACCACAAGAATAGTTTTCTTCACTAATCCTGTGTCTGTGTGTGTCTCCCTTCTCGTAGACCCCTGTGTCCCCTTTCTGTCGGTAGATGTGTGTTGTCTCTCTACGGAGGAGCCTTCCTAGTCGACACGGTCGTGGAACTCGACTCTGAAGGTCGGACGTCCTAACACTATTCTATTTAGAGACAAAAATTCGGTAAAAAATGTCACCGGATTCGTCTGATTCCCAAAGGGTCCACCGAGTCACCCATTTCTTAGACGGACGTTACGTCCTCTGCGTCCTCTGTGACCGAACTAGGGACCCAGTCCTTCTACGAGACCTCCTCCTTTACCGTTGGGTGAGGTCATAAGAACGGATTTCTTAGGTACCTGTCTCCTCGAACCGTCCGATGTCAGGTACCCCAGTGTTTCTCAGTCTGTGATGACTTCCCTGACTCGTCCGTGAGTGCGTTCGTCTAATTACGTCGCCGAGGGAGTAAGTTAGGTGCGACCACGAGTCCCCACCTGGGAATCCCGTCTTTCGGTCCGACAGTACTATGCCACTGGAGGACTTGTAAGATTCGTGAAACCGGAAGACCCGTATTAAGATAAACGAACACCCCTTGTTGACTTTCTCAATCTTGTCTAAAGTTTCGAGTCAAACCTCGTGTTTATCGACTAAATATATTAATCGGATACAGGTTAATGTACCGTGTGGTACGTCACCGAAGGAGTACTCGGTCTAACCACGGTGGACTAAGAATATTTGTATTTATCTAGTTCAACAATTTATTGTTCATTAACGTCTCTCGTGTATTATAAGAGAGACCCGTTAAGTCTGATGGGTGCAAATTAGACCGAAGACATGACGAACCGTCTTAGTCTTTTTCCACATCACTCCGATAGTTTTACTACACGACTCATCGAACCCAATTTAAGTTCCCCTATATGCTTGCCGAAACACCAGCTCAATTTTACGTCCACGTCGTCACTTACTATTCTTACGTAAAAGTGGTACCGCAATGAGAGGAAGTCTCCTTAGGTAATAAGAATGTAATGTGTGACCTTTGATAAACGTCGTCTGTAGCATTGTTGACGCTTGTTGAATAATATATTTCTCGAGTACGTTTTAATTCTTTTTATACTTTTGAGTTTATAAATTCAACAGTTTCTTACACTTTTCAGTACAGGGTTCCTTTTATGTTTACTGACTACGTATACACTGTTTTTAGTTTAAAGTGATCATTCGTCTCTTTACCTTTTATTTCGGTCCTTCTCTATGGAAAACCAGTGGGTATACAAACGAGAATGGGGTGACCTTTGGGGTGACTTATCGGAGGATCTTCGGATCTTTTATGCGGGTACCCTCGTTTCCTTTCTCCTTTCAACAGGGCGGATACCTACTGAACTCTGTCCGACTCCTACGTCTACTTGTACACACCTACCTACGTGTCTCGTTCCCACCAGTGTCGGGTCTTGTAGGGTCTTCAGACGTGACTACGGGTCTCGAGTTCCAGTCTCACCCTCACCGTGCCTGTGGGTCGTGACTTCGACACGACTTCGTCGATGTTAAGACCGGGCCCTGTAAGGGGAGTGGGACAGGTCTGTTGTTTGGGAACGTGTCCGACGAACGGCCTTTCCGTTTTGGTTTCTCAAGAAGGGACCTCTTTGTCTCTAAAGGTCTCGCCACGACGGTAAGTCTTAGCCGGGGTAGGGAGGACCTTACACTCGGGTATTGTACTGGACGGACGACCCGGCTCGGGTGTAGTAGTGTCCCACAAGTCCCTCTCCCGTGACGGTTTCCCTGGTTCACTCCGGTGAGGTCCGAGCTACCTCCCTCCTCAGTCTTACAGGTGTCGTCCCTCTTGCTTCTCTTCCCTCTTAGGTGTCTTTTCGACTGGGTCTTCTCACCTAGTAAGACGTTGTCTTCTCGAGGAAATATTTCCAAAACTCAAACATTAAAGTCTCAATAAGCCCTTCTATACTGTTTGTATTTTTTTCTCTTATGACGTTGTTTCCTTTGAAAGTCTTTACTTTAGTCAACAAAATTATTTTATGCATGGATTTTCTGGTTTGTCTTTTACACTCGCTTTTCAATTTTACTCTGTCTTCTAGTCACGTCCTACCGGTATTAAACTGTTTTTCCCTCCCAGACCAATAGTTACTTTGTTGTGCTTCAGAAGTGAAAGTCTTCGGTGGTTCTCATGTGTCACTAACTTTGTCTAGTATATAGGTCGGAGAAATTTTTTTTTTTTTTATCTCATACTCTTACAGTTCTTATTTCTTTTCTAAGATCTTCGAAGGTATCCTTTTTCTTCGAGTGGATGTTTCCTTGGTCTCGGGTTCCGGTAGTCTCACAAGTGTTCAATAAGGTCTAAGGTTCATTCAAAGTTGGACCTTGAAACATCGGTGTGGTGAGTAGTTCAGACTCCTGAGTGACGTCCCAAAGTTCTGTACATCTTCGAAGTCTTTCCGTGAACGAAAATAGGAAATACCTTTCTACAAACTTTTTACACGACATCGTCATCTTCTTTTCGGGTCCCTAGAGTCAACGAGGACCGACATAGGGATTCAGACATTCTCCTCTCCCCAAGTCCCTCCCGACCACGACTAAGACCCCCTTCCCGACACACCCCTTTCGATCGACTCCCACTGTACACACACTGGACGAAACCCTTTCGTATGATGAGGAATAGGTCATACTTTTTTTTTTTCAGAGGTCCCCACACCTTTTTCGGTCTGACGTAATCAAACAATCCCGAGGACATTGTTTCTTCGACGACCCGAAGAATTTGTCAAATAAGAGAGTGTCACGACCTTCGACCTTCAGACTCTAGTTCCACAGTCGTCCCGACCAAAGAGGGTTCCGGAGAGAGGAACCGCACGTTTACCGACAGAAGAGAGACCATCTGTTGATGAACGAATCATCAAATAGACGTACAAAGACCCAGGATTAGAGGAGAAGAGTATTCCTGTGGCCAGTATACCCTAATCCCGGGTCGGTATAATGAAGTAAAATAGGGTCGGTGGAGAAATTTCTGGGAGAGAGGTTTATATTAGTGTAAGACTCCAAGACCCCCAGTCCTGCAATCGTATACCTAAACCCCCTTGTGTCACGTTGGGTATTGTACGTGGTTTTACGATGACTTCCTTTCTTGTCTTACATGTTTCGTGTGACTCCGTATCGGACTGAGGTGTCCCGTCTACCTCGTTCTCTTCACTCTCGAGTAAACCGGTGACTCATGGGCTTTCAGACATAAAACCTCGTGCACGGGTGGCACAAACACTCGAAGTGCCCCAAACCTTAAACCCAAACGTCGAGTCAACCACTTCCGTCCCAGAACAGAGAGGAAGGTACTTGTGGACGGGGGTCGACGGTGGTGGTCGGCGGTGTCCCTGGAACGTCTGGACCGGTGGTAGACGAGAGGGACGCCGGGACAAAGCCTATTGTCGCATCGAAGGATTAACCGTCCGTCGTGTGCGACGTGGGGAGTGGGCTGTGTGTGTGTGTGTGTGTGTGTGTGTCGGGGACCCTCGGACCACGTCGGGGAGAGCAGGTCTCGTACTGGTCTCCCTTCGGTTGGTCCGGACGCGATGAGGACCGGACCGACCTGGGGTCACTGAATGTCTAAGTCGTCGGCGATCTTTAGTGAGACACAAGTATAGAGGGTCACGGACCCTCAAACGTACCGATGGGGGTTCAGGGTGCCACCGTCTTCCCCTCTGACACTGTGAACCGTAAGGAGAGCGTCGACCGCCCACTCCTTAAATTATTCCCTGGTGGAATCCGAGAGTGACGGAGCTCGTCGGTCCAAAAGGGTGACGTCACACCGTTCTCCTAAGATCTTGTATTCGAGAGACTCCCGTCTCTAAAAACAAACCAAGTGGTTATATACTGGTACCTTACCCGGTCACGGACCGTGTGTCATCCACGGGTTATTTACAAAACTACTTATTTAACTATTTAGCTGGAAACCTTAATCCGAGGTGACAGTCATCCAAGGAAAACCATCGTACATTTTCTCAGGACCTCGTCCGACCCTCATTCGGATGTAAACCTTCCTTAATAGGTGTAGACCGGGTATGCAAAACCGAGTAGTCATTTTAAGTCGAAGGGCACTAAAACACTTGAAGGTAAACTCCACACCTACCGAACCACCAGATTTTTCTTCGAATAAACATCGTGTCCTCCCTTTTACTAAGAGAGAGAAGGAGAGTGGCCGTGGGGTGGGGGTTCGACAGAGACTCAAACCTACAACCTGGACTCTTTATGATGGTATTGGGGTGTGGGGAGACTCTTGGGTCCAAAAGACGGAGGAAAAGGAGAACCCTACCTCCCTCCCGGTGTCGTCCTCTTTCTTTTCTTTCCCTCCCAGACCTCCTTCTCCGAACGACCTCCGGGACTGGAGACCCGTGGTGTCTTACAACCTCTTCCGGAAACAGAGTGGTTCGGGGTCGGTCAAGATGTAATTTCAAATAAAACTCAAAAGTCACGCCACCGAACAAACTTAGTTGGGTAACCGAACCTTCCAGTTTCTGCACCATTCGAAATACAAGAGCAGTTATACTGATCGTGTTCCCACGGGTCCTGTCCTGGGGTCCTCTTCGTTCTCTAGTCCTGTTCCGGGAAGGCCCCAGGACAGACCACGGTGACCCCCGAGGGAGAGTACAGGAGGTACGAGAGGATCCTCGGGTTCTCGACCCGCTGGACAAACGGACTTCGATGGTCCACGGGGGTTGGTCTCGTCCGTCCGTCTCGGTCAGTGAACTGTGTTCGATAAAGTAAAATTCAGAACGGGCTACGGGTACACCCTTCGGGTCCGGACTGGACCTCTCCTTGGAACCCCGAAGGTGTCCGGTACCTTAATCACCAAAACAGTTTATCTTTTGTTTAGAGTTGAATTATTCCCCTCTGGAATAAGGTACCAATAGTGTTATCCTCTCTACGAGACTAGTGTTCCAGACGTTGTTGAGTCGTCCCACTCGTCGTTCCCAAAGAACGGGTCTTTCTCCCTTTGTCCGACCTTCTTACCCCCACACTACCCTCCCCGTCCAGTCTCCTACAAAAGGACTCCGGTAGGACACACGGCACCCTCGGGAAGACCGAGGACCCAACGTGTACTTGAAAAAAAAAAAAAAAAAACCAGTAAATAATTGAACAAGAAGACGTAAATTCTTTATGGATGGACCTAGTAAAAAGAAAATTAATTTTTTGGTTCCATTAAATAGAATTTTCCTCAGGTTGGAACATCCATTTACACACCGTTCGAAGGACGTCGGAGGCGACATGACTTTTCCTAATTCGCTTCACTGTTCGAGTCACGATCAAAGTCAAGTAATCGGTAAAGACGTGTAAGAAAAGTACACTCGTCTTAAGGTCTTTTTTCATTGTCACCATCGAGACCTCGGACGACAACGACCCCCGTGTTGTCGTGGTACCCGAGGACGGTCGTGAGGGACTGCCAACGTACACAATACCCCCCGGGATAGAGGTCGGGGGGACCTTTCTTACGGTGGACCTCGGTCTCAATCAGGGCGAAGAGGGAGGTGGAGAGTCTCACTCACGTCTTCCCTCCCCCGGGTCCGGGGGGGACTCCCAAGACGTCCGAGGACAGTCGAGTACGAAGTGTCTGTCACTTGACATACGGTAGTAAAGGTTTTCGAGTGAGTCTATACAAAGGAAAAACTAGTGTTTCGTTTAATCATTAGAGTAAGTATAGGACAACCTTCTATGTTCTAAGGTAAGCAAACCAAGGTGGAGAGGAGAAGGGAGAGGTCCGGTGATGACAGTCTTTATCCTGAGGAGTAGTGTGGAGGAGTACTCTTATAGGTAGGGGGACTACGTAGAGTCTCGACCGACGGGGCATGTACTACGGTATTGCACCAGGTCTTCTGTAAGGTAGACACTACTCCAGGGACAATCGTAGGAGTGGAAGTGGGAGGAACCCGTCAATCCTCGACCATCTCTCCGGAGTCCTGATCTACCTCTTAGGAGTTTTAATTCTTTATTAGTGACTGGTCAGATCTGGTCGTAGACATTGACCCGTCAGTCCTCCGGGACCCAATTCAGAGTAAACGGCCCTCGAGACCCAGGGTAGGTAGCTCACGTACTGATCAACTACAGACCTATAGAGTGTTCTCTAAATACTGTCAGTACACGGACAATTACGACATCAAGTTCACGATTCTAAACTAAAAAACATACTAACTTAATGAAGTAAGTCAAAGAGAATGTCGTTACTTCTACTATTAATTACTTAGACTTAAAAACTTTAGACCAAAGGTATAATAGTGGAGAAAGGATACTTCTATGTTCTGTCTTATACATAACGGTTACTATGTCATTTTGGAATTGATACACGTGATATAACTAACAGATTAAGATAATATAACACTACGAATAGTAGAGAATACAAAATAGTCGATCTACTGACTCCGATAAAAGAAGAGTAAAGACACTGCTCTAAAAATAATAAGTCTTAATGTTGTGTCTTTAACCTTACAAATAAAACTTACTCTACGTTAAAGAAGAAGGTCTTAAATAAATCTTACAAAGTATTGTGTAAAATTTAAGATTAAACTTTTCTTTAAAGAGACAGCCGTTGATGGGACATCTCTGTGGATTTAACCATAACTGTCTTTTTCTTTTTTGTCTATATTGAAATAGTCAATCTTTTTTTACACTTACTATTTTGACAGTAAGAAAAGGTCTTTCGTTGTGTACATTTAAAAAAATTTTTATTTTCATCAGTATGAATACATTACTTAGAACTTTATATACCCCTTTTCTACTTCCTTTTCTTTAATAGAGTTTAAGATGGTTGGTCTCTCTTAGTTAGAATTGTATAACCACATAAAGGAAGGTCAGAAAGAAGATCCTTTATTTGAATATTATAATCGACACGTTATGTGATGTGTTCTATACAGTATCAAGTCGTCGAAAGGGGGTCTCCACTTTTAAATCCAACAAAATTTATGAAACTATAATTTTCTATTGTGTGGAAGACCACCCATACGACACCATATGGGTGGTCACCCATATTGTGACACTAAAATTAAACGAAAACGGTCTACAGATCCCTTTGTCTATGTACAGTGTGTAGATAACCTGTAAAACTACCGGAGGAAACATTTCACAGACGAGTTTACTGAACGATAAAAAGACAATACGACAAACAAAATAATTAAATATCATAAAGATTCACGTAATGAAACACATACAAAGTGTTATCAAAGAGACCTGTAATGTGACACATATATAAGGAATAGAGTCGTATGACAGTAACTATAGTAAAGAAACACGGTCTAGAAACAGCGTCGTACTCTCTATGAATCAACGTCGTACTCTTGGGAATCAACCGTCGTGAACCCTTGATCAAAGGACTTGTCCCTAGTTTGGGTTCAGAGGACGTAACGTCCACGTCTCAGAATCAGGTGACCTGGTGGTCCCTTCAGAGGTAGAAAAAAATTAACAACATTTTCTGTGTACTGTATTTTAAATGATAGTAGTACTGAAAGGTCACATGGTATCACAATTGATATATTATAGTAACACGTTATCTAACGATCTTATAAAAGTAGAACATTTCGGCTGAGATATGCGTGGATTGTTGAGAGAGAGGGGATTTGAGATGGTCGGGAACCGTTAGCGGTAAAATGAGACAAAGATACTCAAACTGACAAAATCTAAGACGTACACTCTAGTACGTTATAAATAGAAGGACACGGACCGAATAAAGTCAGTTGTACTACAGGAGTTCCAAGTAAGTACCACGTCGAACACAGTTTAAAAGGGAGAAAAATTTCCGATTTATTATCAGGTAGTTTCACACATATATATATATATTATAAAAGGATTAGTTAAATAACTAATTATCGATAAATCCAACGAAGGTGAAGAACCGATAACACTTGTTACGGTCTTTCTGTACCCACATATGTGTAGAAAAGGTCAACAACAGTTAACAAGTCAACGAGTCAGTACAGGTTAAGAAACGTTGGGGTACCTGACGTCGTGCAGTCCGAAGGCATAGGAGGTGATAGAGGGCCTCAAATGAGTTCAAGTACAGGTGACTCAGTCACTACGATAGATTGGTAGAGTGGGAGTCGGTGGGAACAGATGAAACGGAAGTTAGAAAGGGATGTAGTCCTAGAAAAGTTTACTCAATAGAGAAACGTAGTCCAAGGTTTCCTAACATCGAAGTCACAATCACGAAGGTTACTTATAGGTCCCAACTAAAGGAAATCCTAACTGACTAAACTAGAGGTACGACAGGTTCCCTGAGAGTTCTCTGAAGAGGTCGTGGTGTTAAGTTTTCGTAGTTAAGAAGTCGTAAGTCGGAGTAAATAACATGTTAAGAGTGTAGGTATGTACTGATGACCTTTTTGGTATCGAAACTGGTACTTGGAAACAACCGTTTCATTACAGAAACGAAAAATTATGTGACAGATCTAAACAGTGAAAAGGAAGGTTCTTCGTTCGTTCGTAGAAGAACAAAGTACCGACATCAGTGACAGGTGTCACTAAAACCTCGGCTTCTTATATTTCAGACAGTGACAAAGATACAAAGGAGGTAAACGGTACTTCACTACCCTGGCCTACGGTACTAGAAGTAAAAGACTTATAACTCACAATTCGGACAAAAGTGGAGAGGAGAAAGTGGGAGTAGTTCTCCAAGAAAAAGGGAGAAGTGAAAGACGGTAATCTCACCATAGTAGACGTATAGACTCCGACAACTATAAAGAGGGTCGTTAGAACTAAGGTCGAATACTAAGTAGGTTGGGTCGTAAAGAGTACTACATGAGACGTATATTCAGTTTATTTGTCTCGTTGTTATATGTCGGAACAGCATGACGAAAGGGTTAAAACTTGGTCAGTCAACAAGTTACATTCCAAGATTAACAACGAAGAACTGGACGCATGTAGAAAAGGTCTAGGATGAAATTTAAGAAAACTCATATATGATGTTTAAACTTAATAACACAGTATACCATTAAGATAAAATTAAAAACACTCCGTAGAAGTATAAGAAAAGATAGCTACAACACAGTTAAATGTAAAGGTGATTGTCACCAGATTCACATTAAGTTTAGGTTATACAGGAGTAACTAAAAGACAGACCTACTAGATATTTAACAACTTTCACCCCCTAACTTCAGGAGGTGATAATAACACAACGACAAATAAAGACGGAAGTCTAGAAAATTATAAACGAATTATTTACATCCACGAGACTATAATATACATGTATATAAATGTTAGATATACTTGTAACGTTAAATGTTAATCTTACTTGTGAAATGTCACAAAATAAAAGAACTACTTAAATAGGGAAATAATATTATATCACTCGAAGAAACAAAGAAAAATATGTGAATTGCAGACAAAACAGACTATATCCATATCGATAGGGACGAGAGAAAGCCAAATGTAAACGTACCTTTAGAAAGAGGTAGGGAAGTGAAACTTAGATACACACAGGAACTTTGACTTTACTTAGGGAACATCCGTCGTATCTAAATCCAGAACGATCAATTAGGTAAGTTGGTGGAAGACAGAAAACTAACCTCTTGAATTAGATAATTATGTAAATTTCATTACTAACAATCCCTTCCTGAATGATCAGGGTAGAAACACAACGAAAGACCGAATAGACGTCAATGAGACAAGGAAAGAAGGAGAGAACGACAAGAAACACTTAACTATGAAAAATACCACCTTACTAGACTAAAGAAGGAGATATAGAAAGCACGTAGATGGTGTGTAGAAGTGGACGGAGCACCAGTGGCGTTCCGAATGGATTTGTAAAATATCAAAAGTGTTAGTCAAAATTTATTGATCGTTGAATCTGAGGTAACGTATGTTTGAGAGATGTGAAAGTAAAGAGGATAAGTGTAAAATTCAAAAATTACCGTTTTAAATGTAGAAAAATATAACACATAGGTAATTGTTTAATAACATCGATATCGATAAAAATTATGAATACAGAGAAGGAGAGGACCTGACATTTGAAAGAAAACTTTTAAAACGACTATCTGAATGTCCCCAAAGGGGTATACTCAGAACAAACAAACAAACAAACAAAAGAGAACGACGAAAGCTTTAAGAAAGACGGAAACTGAAAATCGTTAAAATAATATTATACAGATTCAATCTAAACTCAATTTAAACACACCCCGGATACTTAAAGTACTTGGACCTATAGATATGGAGAGGGTCTAAACCTTTAGAACCTATAACAAAGAAATTCATTCAAAGTATGGAGAAAGAGAGAAGAAGGAGAGGACCTTAAGGGTATTACACTTATAAAAAAGTGAACTACCATAAAGTATTAATTGTATTCGAAAGAAGTGAGAAGAAGTTAAAAAAAAGAAAAGGGAGACTTATTAAAGTTTACTGAATAGAAGTTCAAATATCTAAAAAGAAGATAAAGTAGTCGAGATTACGACTACGAGATATAACGTAAAATAAAGTAAGTAACATAAGAAATCGAAGTCTTAAAGACAAGTCAAGAAAAGAATAATAAAGGGAGAAAGAAACTTGAAGAGCGAAACAAATATATAACGAAAGAACTAACGTAACGTAACAAATAGAGACAAGAGAAGATCGAATGACTCGAAGGAATTTTGTGAACTAAGTATCTAAAGAAATCCTAGTTCTGACCCTTTTACAACGTAAGGAAGTAATTACAGTTCGAAGTAACTAAAAAAGTACAAAGAACACGAGAACACAACTACACTCATACCTACCGTGTCAATGGAGAAGACCTAAAATACCCGACCAAAACCCCCCTTCCTAGGAACGGACACCCATCCACACTCCAGTGACCGACCTGACACCACGAAGGTCGAGACCCCTCCTAGACCGTCACAGGGGAGACGTCGACAGTCGACTCCAGTCACAGTCACTCCTGGAGTCGCTAGGAGTCATCAGTTCTACCGTCCACAGACGTCGTCGTTCTTCCGACAACCTCAGAAATCATCGTTACCGATTAGAGAATAAGAGGGTATCCTGTACAATCATCGGAAAGCGCCGTCACTACACATTCCGTACCTCCGAGTACTTCGTCGGTATCTCGACCCCTGACCTCACTTTCGCGAGTGTCTCGTGGTCACCGAGACCCCGGGTCCTATAAATGTCGGAACCTCCCACCGTCGGGTTTGGGTACTACCGTGTTCTCGTCGACGGAGACCCGTCCCCCTACGTCGCCGTATGTACACCGACTATGACGAGAACCTACCAAGGATCGGTAGACGTCCGTAGAATCGATTCAGGTAGAAGGGTCACTAAGGGAGACACGTCAGTGAGAGGAAAAAACAAGGTGACAAAAAACCACAAAAAAAAAATATAGAATCCAAGAATTACTCTGAGAACTCGGGGTGGGTCTTCAGAGAAAAGTGGACACCAATGGACAGATTAATAACACAAAACCCCTTCCCCTGTTTCCAACCATAGAGGATGAAACGGTAGTGCGAGGAGACATTAACGAAGAATTTCATATAAACTACCGTCGAAATTTAGTAATAGCCAATTAAAATTGTTGAGTAAGTAGAAACACAACGGTAGTCAACCATAGAAAAGAGTGAGTTCAACACTAAAAAGACCGAGAACAAGACTACTCACTAAAAAAAAAAAAAAAAAAAAATAGNAAAAAAAAAAAAAAACATAGGACCTGTACAACCTCTAATATACCAGGATGTATTTAGAAGATAAAAACGTCCGTCAGTAGGACAGGTCCAAATCATACATCCGAGACTGGATGAACACACCCGAAATCAAAGTCTCGGGAACGGTCCGATAATTCTTGAGGAAACAAGACTGAGAAGAACTCGTAGACGACCGAGGGACTATGACGACGACCGACCCCACCGTCCCTCACGGAGGAACCTGGTGAGTACAGGAACCCACATCCGTCCTATTTCTCAAAGATACCCGGACAAAAGACCGGTAGGTCAAAGTCACCTGGGAATTGAGGTGGAGAGGGTCACCGTGACCCACTTCCTTCGTAAAGGGACCTGGTGAAATAAATGGATTCTATTCCAAGTCCTCTGGGACCCGTTCCGGGTTGTAGACGGTGGTGACCTGTCTCCTGGATCTCTTCGGACCTAGAAGACAACGGTCCGTCTCCCGGTCCTCGGTGCCCTAGACCCGTCTATTATCTGTGGTCCGGAAGACCGTAGTGTCATGGTCGTCTCCCCTGTCTGACGATACCAGTCTGGGTGGGTCTAAGACCTCGACGGCGACGATATTTGTCTGGTCCGGTGTCGAAAGTCGGTCACACCCCACCCTTACCCGACATGGGGGTTGAGGGGTCAAAACCACTTCTAAAATTCTTCATGTCTTCGTTGGTGAAATTCTTGAAAATTAAAAGAAGCCATGTAACTTCCCGAAACGTTTGGGGTACCTGACATCGGGTGGTCCGAAGAGACAGGTACCCTAAGAGATCCGTTCCTATGACTTTACCTAACGGTAAGGGAAGAGGTCTCCTAGAAGGACTGGGTCCCTAGTTTGGGACCAGAGGACGTAACGTCCGTCTAAGAAATGGTAAACTCGATGTCCCTTCAAGGGAAATCTGTCTTCTTATTGTATTAACTTGAATATAAAATATTCCTTGAACACCATTATTTTTAGAGAACTTTTTGTCTTTACGTACTTAGGGAGGAATTTTACTATTTTATGTTTGAAGTTAAGATTTCGATAATAAAATGAAAGTCTATATAATCTGTAGGGGTGATTCTAGTCCTAGTCACGTTCACACTAGTCAAAGGGGAGTAAAAAATTGTAACAAGACCTCCATAACCAGTTATGTTAATCTGTTCTTTTATGTCGATCTCCGTATTCTTAACCTTTACTTCTTTATTTGAAATAAACGTTGACGATATAATCAAATCTACTCTTATAGGATGTATTAGTTACTATTACTTAAGTCGTTCTATCGTCCTATATTTCACTTTAACTTTTTATCATAGATTTAGAAAATTTTTAATTAAGTTTATTTAATTGGGTTTTATCTAAGATCTTACTTTACAGGACATTTTGGTACTTTAAATTTGTCCTCTGTGTACCTCTAGATCCTAGACCTCTTCTGCTTCCAAAAAATATACGGTAGTTTTCGTCCCGGGTACTTTCTTTCGTTTTGTTAGTGATTTGAAGTAGTTGTAATTTTTTATGAACGAGACTTTTAATGGGACAATTCTTCTATACCTATTCGATGTTTAAACCTCTTTTATTGTTGTTTGACATACAGACTTTTACCTGAGTATAGATCTTGTATATTTCTTGAAAAGTTTTACTTTGTCATTTTCTTTACCCGTTTGTAGTGGTTTCTCCCATAGTCTACTGTTTTTACGTGTACTTTTATATAAGTTATAATAATCGGGTATTCCATCCCTTTTAATTTCAGTACTCTTTACCAAGTGGTGTGTGCATAATCTTGTCGATTTTTATTTTTATTAGGATTATTATAGTTTACGACCACTCCTAAGTCTCATTGACCTAAAGAGTGTGTGGTGACCATCCTACTATTTATCATATAGGGGAGACCTTTAAGTGAACCGTCCCAAATACCGAGTAAAGTTTTAATTTACATGTGAATGGTACGTTCGGTCATGAGTGTGAAATCCCATAAATAGACGACACATAACTTACAAACGCGAGGGGGTCTTAAGTATACGACTTTAGGATTAGGGGTTCCTCTACTACGACCCTCCTCCCGGAAACCCCCGGAATCCACTCCTCCGACCTCAGGAACACCTACCCTACTCGCGGGAATAATTTCTCTTGGGTCTCCCCGGGAACGGGGAAGGTGGGGTAGTCCTGCGTCACTCTTCTACGACTGACACCTGGTCCTCTCCCGGAAGTACTCTTGTACTAACACGACCGTGGAACTAGAACGTGAAGGTCGGAGGTATTGACACTCTTTATATAAAGGCAACAAATATTCGGTAGGTCAGACACCGTAAACCAATATCTTCGGACTTGTCTGATTCTGTAATAGGGTTTCTTTACTTTTGTACAGGTGTGTTTTAAGACATGTGTCTACAAGTATCGTCGAGAAAAACAGTATGGGGTTTACCTTTTGTTGTATTGACAAAAAGTTTCCTACTCACCAATTTGTTTGATACTATGTAGATACGGTGTCTTACAAGGAAGTGTCATATCGGTCACTTCCTAACAATTCGAGTCGTCGAACATACCTAGAGTTCCCTTATACGACTCACTCTTTTCGGTTAGAGTTTTTCAGTGTATACCATACTAAGGTAAATACCTTGTCAGAGATTTCCTGTTTTCGTACCTCTAATCACCAAAGGTTCCTTCGTCCCACCACTAGTCCTCTACTCACAATGATATTTTCTATAGTGTCCTTAGAAACACAACTACTTAGAAACACAGAACTAACACTACCACCAAACTGTTTTAACGAATCTTGATATGTACGTGCGTATGCGTATGTGTGTGTGTTAGTCACGGGTCTTTTGATTTTAGACTTAGTCCAGATACCTAACATTATTACAGTCAGTGGGTCAAAACTATCACACGACATGAATCCATTCTACACTGGTGACCGGTTTTTTAAGTTTTAGAAATGTACAGGTATAAGAAGTTGAGTCTTAAAGGAACCCCGTATAAGGTTCTTTTAGTGTTTTTTCCATTCGTTTAGAAACCCGAAGGGTTCAACGAGTCACCATTTCTTAGACGGACGATTACGTCCTCTATTTTCTCTGTATCCAAGTTGGGGACCCAGTCCTTCTAGGTGACCTGTCTCTTCCTTTACCGTTGAGTGAGGTCATAAGAACGGACCCTTTAAGACACCTGTCTTCTCGAACCTCCCAATCTCGGGTGGTGTTGGAACGATGACTCATTCGTGTGTTCGTTTAGAAATGTGTGTACTTGTGAGTAATGACGAAAGAAAAGTATATATAAATAGTATGTGGTTATATTAAATATACAGTTAGGTCCTTTGGGAATCCTTACTGCCCTTCTACAATTGGATTAACTTTAATATATTAAAGAACTTTATTAAGAAAAAACTGACTGAGTAACCAAATTACACCTAAGCATTTTCTTAAGATTAGTACTTTGTGACATTTTCTTGTTTTAGTCTATTTGTAAGATCGATATAGAAAAAATAATACAAAATCCCCAATGAGATGTCTTATGTTATATGTAGGTGTTGAATAGGGCTATATGGAACTTAATGATCATCTGGTATGTATTACATTGTTGGAATGTTGTCGTTTTAGAATGAATTTTGGGAAGACAGGAAAGACGATATCAACATACAAAATGAAATTTTGTGACATTAGGGATTTGTACAATAAATAAACAAAAAGGAATTTATCATTTAACTAAAATTTGAAAAATTTTCTTTCTTTTGTCAGAAAATATAAATAGTTGGATAAATGGTAAATGTAGATAGAAGGGAGGACAACTAGACTTAAAGGCGGGACATAATTAAGAAAAATCAGACTTTAAGAAAATGGTAAAGAACATCACCTCTAGACTACTACCTTTTAAGAGAGTTGAAACCTTATGACTTTCACTGAAATAAAACAAAAGCAAAGACTTTTAGAGACATATATCTTAAGACCCAACAGAAAAAAAAGAAAGTCGGGAAATTTCTACGAGGTAAAAAAAGAACGGTGACATAAAGACTACTCTTCATTCAACAAGAATAGTAATGGGTGGAGGGTCATCCATTTCACAGAAAAAGGAGACCGACAAAAATTCTAAAAATAGAAATCCAAGTCCTCAAGTATAAACCACACAAAACCACACTTAAACCGTTTCTCCTTCTCCCTTCAAAAATTTGATGAACTCCCGACATCACTAAGAACTTACTCACCCGACTACTTGAATAATCTAAACGATTTAAAACAGTTTATATACGTAAAAAAAAACGTACATATCTGAGGTAAAGGAGGGAGAAGAAGATGGAGACTCTGTAGTGAAGATGCATACCATCTGGGGAGCCGTGTCAAGTTGTTCAGTGACTTTGTGGTAAGTAAACGTCCGAAGAAGTAGATACACGAAGTCGAAAGAAGTTCTAGAGACTAGGAAAGAAGACAATTCGGTTAGATCAGTTAAAAACTGAACTCTATACCATAAAAAGTTAAGATCCTAAAGGCTGCCTAACAAAAGATCAAAAGTTTAGATAGGACTTTAGGGCGAGAGGTAAGTAATGTGAGTATAACAGGGTACCTGAAACATTCGTTTCAATGACAGTCGTAAAGCTTAGGAACTACGACCAGGGTCGTAGTCTTACGACACACCCAGGTGTGGATTACTGAGTCAAAAGAACTGACAGGTAGTGGAAACGAACAAAGAAGTGTGTAGATCTCACATGGAGGACACGGTGCCAGGGAATTGAATCACTCCTGTGACCAAAGGAGACTGACCTTGAGGTGGTTTTACTTAAGTATAATCACAATGTCTTTTAAATAAAATTGCAGTTATAGTTGAAAATTTGATTTAAATGTTATCGTACGTGTTAATACAGTCTATAATATAAAAGATATTTTGTTTGAAAAATTTAGAAACACAACTAAGGTACTTCAGGTACTTTTTTTCTTTGTCAAGTATAATTGATTAAAAGATAAATTTCTTAGATTGTGGATGTTCTTTTTAACTGTAATAAATTGACTAATATTACAAGAAAAAGACTTTTACCTCCGATGTATATTGTCTATATCGAAATGAAAACTATATACGTTTTTTAGGTCTTTATCTTCACTTTTTTATTAAATCTTACTGTCGGTAAACTAGATTTTTCCGTACGAAGAGTTTTACTAAAGATTCACGTCGAAGACAGTAACATGTAGAATTAACAAGTGGAAACTCGTGATACGAGGATTTTATTGATGATTGAAAACTTCGTTTTCGAATATAAAAGAGTCGTCTAACAGAAGAAAACCTCTAACCACCAGACCACGGAGACACGTACAGTCTTCGGTCCGGTTCGATAAGTGGAAAGTCTAAATTAGTCTCAAATTCAGTCTTGAGACGAATGGTATGTAAGTAGAGTGTCACCGTCGGTGACCTCCATGTGTCGCCACCAGATGGTCCCAGTAGATAAAATTACCTCATGTATATCAGTGAGCCAAATAACTCAAAAAAATCTCTCTCTCTTTTGGTTTAAATAACAACTTATTCGTAATCTCCTATTGTCACGTAGCGTTCGTTAGGTGATCCTTTAATGTTTCTGTCCTTTTTCGGGCTGAGGGGATAGATATACAGGTTGGTCTATGTAGGTAACGTATACGTATAAGTTCTAGTTGTTATTGATCAGGAGTTCACTCTCCTCAACTGTCATGGTAAAGTATGTCTTAGGATTAAAATGGACATCAACCTCACTGATAGACACAATCGAATAACTTAAATAAGTCTCCTTTACGTTTGAAGAGTAGAAACATTGTTCTTCACTAAAAAATTCACCTCGTGTCACAGGTGGTTCTACTCTAAGGATAAGAGGGTGTTCTTGACTATCTACTCGATAGAGGGACTACAGACGTCAAACTCCTCTCACCCGGATGCAAGAACTCTTTCTGTAGAGACTCAGGATTTTGACCTTCCCCCTTTTTTTTTTTCAGTCGACTCTTTTTCCGGAGAGATCAGAAGTTTCTGTCCGTAAAATTTCTCTACTCTGTCAAGGATGTTCAAAAGATCCCATTTACAAGACTCCCTCTTCTTCCTTTAGAGAAAGGGATAAAAGTTGTCCCTCTTCATTTAGAAAACAAAAGATTCGCACACACATAGACAGCTTACTTTATTAAACATCCACTGTGTCGATCTTTGTGTACGCTGACACAAAACGATGGTCTGGGACTGTGATGGACCTTTGTTTGTAAAGCCCTTAACCTATACTGGACGGATGTGTATAGATCCCATACCTGTGTCACACCGTTCGCACCCTGTACCAGTAGGATAATGTACACTTTCCACGTCCTAAATGCTCTACCCGGTCTGGAGTAGATCAGGTAAGTCCCTTACCACCAGTTCAAGTCCAGGAATCTTCTTCAAACCACCAGTTCAAATCAAGGAGGTGGGAGGAAATCCTCCTCTATCCTTACAGGAACCTCTTCCGTTACCGTGAGGTGAGGTCAGGAAAACGGACCTTTGAGGGTACCTGCCTCCTCGGACCATCCGACGTCAGGTACCCCAGCGATTCTCAGCCTGTACTGACTCATAGAAGTGAAAGTGAAAAGTGAAAGTACGTGACCTCTTTCTTTACCGTTGGGTGAGGTCACAAGAACGGACCTCTTAGGGTCCCTGCCCCCTCGGACCACCCGACGGTAGATACCCCAGTGTGTCTCAGCCTGTACTGACTTCGCTGAGTCGTCGTCGCCGTCGTCGTCCTTACAGGAATTCCTAATTGTCAGTAACAGTCGGTAACAAAACGAAAATTAGATCTCCCCAACAACAAATCAGAGATTCAACACAGACTGAGAAAACACTGGAGTACCTGACATCAGGTGGTCCGAGGAGACAGGAACCCCAAAGGGTCCGTTCTTATAACCTCATCCGACGGTAAAGGAAAAGGTCTCTAAAGAAAAAACGGGGGCGTGGGGGGTGGGGCGGAACATCCCGTACACCGTAGAAGCAAGGACTGGTCCCTAACTCGAGAACGGAGGACGCGACCTTCGTGTCAGAATTGGTGACCTGTGGTCCCTTCAGGGTCAGCGACTCAAATATATATGTGAAACGTCAACGAGACCTCTACTGGACCATAAAAACGAGTAGTGTTAAGGTAGGGACATGGTAAACGACCCCAGACGTTAAGGTAGTGGTAAATTCCAAGTTCCGAGCTCATTGCTGAGTGGATCACGGGTGTCAGTACCTGGGTTGGTAAGAAAGGCACCGTGATTGATCCAACTGTCCTGTCCAGGTGTATCCAAAGGGGTACAAACACCCCAACAAAGTCGTAATTGTTCTCTCAAATATTTCCGGGTAAGACACTAAGAGTCCACGTGAAGGTAAATGAGGGTAGAGAGAGAAGACAGTGTTGCCTAGTGCGGGTGTCTCGATCTCAACAAGGTATTAACTAACACAAGTGATGACAAGTATTGTCCGGTGTTCGAACAGTAGACCGTAATCACGGTCGTCCCGACCCCGCCGAGGATTTACACTCAGTCCGTGGTGGGTGCGTACGCGTGCGGGTTGTCTGGAGTGGGGGCTCCGTCGGCTACAGTGGAACGAGTCGTCCTTGGAGGTAGAGGTTCTCCAAATTTTCATCTATATGTAGAAATTACCCCTGCAATTATGAAGTACTCGTACATTGTAACGACTTCTCGTCCCAAAATCAGTGAAAGGTTCTGGTTAATTTTAAGTACACGTTAAATAACCCCCCTCAAAAAGACCGAGTAGTAGGTAATTATTGATCACCCTGTCGACAAAGTGTACACGCACCACCTCCTTTTCACAACATATTAGTTAGTTAGTCTGGATTACAAATAGTGTGACAAACCAAAAGTCCAAACCCTCATCAATTAATAGTGTTTAAACCATTTTAAACTTTACTCGTATAACCAACATGTCTTTCATGTTTATATTGGTTATTCACCAAGAGACGAAATTCTCCCAAGTCCGACTACGGAAACTCTGGTAAAACTGTCGACTCGTAATCCTCTTCTCCGACGATAACTGTGGACGTAATCCTTAAGTGTAGGAGAATTTGTCTGACGTGCTTGAGGTTGGGACGGATTTCCACGAGGAACCTTATCTTTACAGTCTTAATAGATGTGGACAGTGTCTTCGTCATTGAGTTTAAGTACATTTGATTTGTTTGTAATAGCTCGTAAATGGCACTGTCTGGGTCACGACCGGAACCTCTAGTCCATACTAGGACCTGAACCGAGTGTTAGAACAACCCAGGTTCCTTCGTGTTCCGTATGGTATCACCACACACACTCCTCCCCCACCCCTTCCGTACTGATTCCCTTCGAAGATCTTTTATCCTCCCTCGTGGTGTTTACCTTCTTACTCCTCCTCTGGACGTCCGTGTGTCCACCCACCCGTCAGGTCTGTCACTCTCTTCATAAACGTCTGAATCGATAGAATTTGAACAGACTTTACCCATCCAGGATAATGGGCTGTTTCGACCCGAGAGGAGAACCACCCACAACTTCGTTTTCTGTGTTGGTTCAATTTCTAGCCCTCTTCCTTCCTATCTAATGAACGTCGTTCATTCCCTAGAAAGTGTTTCATCGTAGAGGGTTTATCGTTTTAACTCCTTCAATATTCGATTCCCAAGCACGTATAAGAACTTCCCCGAACTCTTCTTTTAAGTCGTATTTTAACCCCGTTTCCCGTTGTCCTACGTTCGAAGTCAACTGACTTCAGTGTTCCCAGTCTTCTCCAGTCGTGGTAGTAAGGGGTGGTCATACCCCCAGAGCCGTACTTCAAGAGTGGGAGGTGGACTCCTCCCAGGATTCAAGGACGTTTTGAGTTTCTATGCATAGTCTAACAGTCCATATAGGGAACTCCTCTTGGACCCTGAGACAAAGTAGTGACTTGATAACAAAGAACTGACGAAAAGGAAACAAGGACGTGAGGGAGTGAAGGGAATTCTAGTAATTAATGACTCGGGACAATTCCAGTGGGTGACACCAGTCCGAATCTAGTGTCTTACCGAATCCAGGTTTACTGAAAAAAATACAATTTTTTCGGTACTACCCAAGAGAAAAGGATCCCTGTGGGTGGGATAGACGAATGTCGGGGTCTACCCACATCCTTCCTTACTTCTCCCGTCTTTGTGTCGTACTGGACCAGTTCCTTTCTATCCAATATCCCTTTGTTTACCTCCCGGTAAGAGTCCAGTAAGTCCGTAAACCCGAAGTCGGACTCTCTTCCTCCACTTGCCAGTCGACCTTACTATAAACGTCACTTCGGAAAAGAATGTCTATTCGTTCGTGCCGGTATAATCGTCCCGGTATTTGTCCTAGGGACCTCCTCCTTTATCGTTGGGTGAGGTTATAAGAACGAACCTTTTAAGGTACCCGTCTCCTCGGAACACCCGATATCAGGTTGCCCAGTTTTTCTCATCCTGTGTTGACTCGTTGACTCGTCCTTGTGTGGGTCCTTCCTGAATCACCCCTCCTTTCTCGGAGCACGGAGGACAACGAGAAGACTGGGGAGGTAGGTCCGACGGGACGTTAAACCAGTCGTCGGGCGGGTAGGGAGGGGTGGACCGGGAGATATAATGTCATTTGAAAGAAAAGGACCACAAATCTTTTTACTAGGTTTTGAATCTTGATCGGTTTTCGACGTTACCCACAGAAAAGTCGTAACAAAACCCGTAACAGATAGTTCGGACGGTCACGACCCCTAAAGAGACTAAGAAGATCCACACACTGGGAAACAAACTGACGGAGAGGAGAAAGTAAATCCCGTCAGATACTCTCGACCTGACACTTCTTTCAACTCGTGGCTTCTTAACTACGAAAACTTGACACCACAACCTCTTCTGAGAACTCTCCGGGAACCTGACGTTCCTCTAGGTTGGTCGGGTAAGATTTCCTCTAGTCAGGACCCACAAGTAACCTTCCTGACTACGACTCCGACTTTGAGGTTATGAAACCGGTGGAATACGCTTCTCAACTGAGTAACCTTTTCGAGACTACGACCCTCCCTAACCCCCGTCCTCTTCTTCCCCTGCTGTCTCCTACTCTACCGACCTACCGTAGTGGCTGAACTACCTGTACTCAAACTCATTTAAGACCCTCAACCACTACCTGTCCCTCCGGACCTCCCGACACTAAGTACCCCAGTGCTTCTCGGTCTGTACTTACTCACTGACTTTACTACTGAGAAATTCCCATCTCAGTGTACTCTCTCTTGACTACCTTACGTTTACTGGGGACAGGTTATCGTCTCACTCGGTGAAAGGGACCTTTCTTTCCATTAAGGATAGTGGTAAATAATGGAATATCGTATAGTTCGTCAACATAGAGAACCTTTTAGGTAAAGTCGTAAACAAACCGACTTTTTGAGAGATTCACAGAAGAAGTTTAAGAGAAAACTCAGTCATAATTGTAGAGTAATCAAGAAAGTAGTAAGTTACTGAATTTATTTTTAACAACTGAGTTCAAGTAAAACATAGACATACTGTTAACACCCAAACCCAAAGGAATTAATTCGAACATGTGATAGACGAACTTAGGTTTCTTCCCTTTGTAATTTAAGGAAATAAATAATAATTTAAGGACAACGGTAATGTGTGGACGAAACAAATCGTTGTCGGTGGAGACAAATCACTGTAAGCAATCGTACTACCTGAGTCGACACTGAGCCGACCCTTGGTCGAGGATTCAGTCGTCCTTCTCAATTTTGTGGGGGGTACTAGACTGAAACGGTCCTGGGACACACAAGACGGGAGCTCTCACAGTCGTTTCCCATCAGAAAAGGAACTTGTGTGAACTAGGTCCGAACTGAGCATAGAGAGAGAGTGATTTTTACTACGACGTCCTTTGAAAGAGGGTAAAAGGAGGGACATGTGTACATACTCACTAAAAGATTGTTTCATTAATCTAAACTTTCATAATCCATACACCTGTAGTAGTCACAATAAAATATAACGGTTGAAATGATACGTTTCATCGTTCGAGGAACACAATTTAGTAATCTTCACGGAATTTCATGGTCTCTGGAGGAGGTTCCAGAAGTCGAAAGAGGGGTTTACATTGGTAACAGGATTGAAGATTATGTCATCTAATCAACATGGAAAAACACTTGAAATATTTTTATAATGATACGTATACATGAGAAGACATAATACAGAAAGAGAGTTGTAATACAAATATACTGTGTAAGAACACCTAACATCGACATCAAATAAGTACGAAATATCTGATTACACTCCATCAATCTTATCCTTTGTCCTCAGGTCTTACCGCCACCGATTTTCTGTTCCTTCCCTTTTCGGGCGCTTTTATTTTGTTTCCTTCCAGTTTCCTTCCGGGCTCCTGGACTCACTCTTGGAGTCTATCTTGTTTGTCGTGAAGACCGATCGGGTCAAATGTGTCCCGTCCGGGTCCCCGTCCTTTTTTGTATACTTTTTTCCTCGGTTTCCCGAGAAAGAGCGAGCGAGAGAGAGAGAGAGAGAGCGTGTACGCACGACCAAGTACAGAAACCCAGCCGTACGGGAGTGCGGACCTCCTACCTAAGAGGACGATAAAAGATTTATTTTATCTCGAAATTGTGACTAAACAGATTCTCGATATTGTGTCAGACAGGTTCTGGGCTCTCGACACTACGTGACTCCCGAAATTACAGGCAGTGAAGTTTAGAAACAACACTGTTCTGTCTTGTCTCCTCGTATGTGAGGGGACTGTGATGATGTATGATCATCATATGTACGAAATACATGATGATAAGTTATGGGAGAAGGTTGTTGTGTTGTCTTCTGAGGTGTGTACCTGCAGTGGTCTACTGGTTGTGGCTTTAGTCTGACTAATATAAGAAACATCGGTTTCTACCTCTTCGAGATATGTCAGTCGTTTTTGTTCTGACCCTCGACTGACACCGAGTCTAGTACTTGAAGAATAACGGTTTAAGTCTGAATTCAACTTCTTTCATCCCTTTTGGTGATCTGGTAAGTCCATACTGGATTTAGTTTAGCGAATACTAATGTGTCACTTTCACTCTTTATCTAAATTCCCTGATCTAGACTATCTGTCTCACGGACTACTTGATGTTTACCTCCAAGTACTATCCTCTGTCCCTAGTTCTGGTAGGGGTTCTTTTTCTTTACGTTTTTTCGTTTTACTGACAAACTCCTCCGGAATGTTTAACGACACTTTTTTTCTCTTCACTTTTCGTTTCCTCTTTTCCTTTCTATATTCGTACACTTACGTCTCAAGGTTTCTTATCGTTCTTCTCTATTCTTTCGGAAGGAGTCGCTAGTTACGTTTCTTTATCTCCCTTTGTTGTCTTACCCTTTCTGACCTCTAGAGAAGTCCTTTTAATCTCTATGGTTCTCTTGTAAAGTACGTTTCTACCCGAGTTATTTCCTGTCTTTACCATACCTGGATTGTCTTCGTCTTCTATAATTCTTCTCCATCGTCCTTATATGTCTTCTTGACATGTTTTTTCTAGAAGTACTGGGCCTATTAGTACTACCACACTAGTGAGTGGATCTCGGTCTGTAGGACCTTACACTTCAGTTCACCCGGAATCCTTCGTAGTGATACTTGTTTCGATCACCTCCACTACCTTAAGGTCATCTCGATAAAGTTTAGGACTTACTAGTACGACATTTTCACGACGTGAGTCAAGTCAAGTTAAGTCAGAGAGTCAGCACAGACTGAGAAACGTTGGGATACTTGGTGTCGTGCGGTCCGGAGGGGCAGGTAGTGGTTGATCAGGTGGGTTTGGGTACAGGTAACTCAGCCACTACGGTAGGTTGGTAGAGTAGAAGACAGTAGGGGAAGATAAAGACGGGAGCTAGAAAGGGTCGTAGTCTCAGAAAAGGTCACTCAGTCGAGAAACGTAGTCCACCGGTTTCATAACCTTAAAGTCGAAGTTGTAGTCAGGAAGGTTACTTGTGGGTCCCGACTAGAGGAAATCCTACCTGACCAACCTAGAGGAACGTCAGGTTCCCTGAGAGTTCTAAGAAGAGGTTGTGGTGTCAAGTTTTCGTAGTTAAGAAACCGTGAGTCGAAAGAACTATCAGGTTGAGAGTGCAGGTATGTACTGGTGACCTTTTTGGTATCGGAACTAATCTGCCTGGAAACAACTGTTTCACTACGGAGACGAAAAATTATACGACAGATCCAACCAGTATTGAAAGGAAGGTTCCTCATTCGAAGAAAATTAAAGTACCGACGTTAGTGGTAGACGTCACTAAAACCTCGGGTCTTTTTATTTCAGTCGGTGACAAAGGTGACAAAGGTGACAAAGGGGTAGATAGACGGTACCTCACTACCCTGGTCTACGGTACGAGAAGTAAAAGACTTACAACTCGAAATTCGGTTGAAAAAGTGAGAGGAGAAAGTGAAAGTAGTTCTCCGAGAAATCAAGTAGAAGTGAAAGACGGTATTCCCATCACAGTAGACGTATAGACTCCAATAATTATAAAGAGGGCCGTTAGAACTAAAGTCGAACACGAAGGAGATCGGGTCGCAAAGAGTACTACATGAGACGTATATTCAATTTATTCGTCTCACTGTTATATGTCAGAACTGTATGAGGAAAAGGATAAACCTTGGTCAGACAACAAGGTACAGGTCAAGATTGACAACGAAGGACTGGACGTATGTCCAAAGAGTTCTCCGTCCAGTCCACCAGACGAAAGGGTAGAGAAAGTCTTAAAAGGTGTCAAATAACACTAGGTGTGTCAGTTTCCGAAACCGTATCAGTTATTTCGTCTTTATCTACAAAAAGTTCTTGAGAGAACGAAAAAGCTACTAGGTCGTCTACAACCGTTAAACTAGAGACCAAGGAGACGGAAAAGATTTTGATCGAACTTGTAGACCTTCAAGTGCCAAGTGTATAACAAATTCGGACCGAACCTCTTAAAACTCGTAATGAAATGATCGCACACTCTACTCACGTTAACACGCCATCAAACTCGTAAGAAACCACAGTCGTTTAAACCTTTTGAGTCGTCACCGGTGTCCTGACCTTTTCCAGTCAAAAGTAAGGTTAGGGTTTCTTTCCGTTATGGTTTCTTACTAAATCAAACGGTTCGTTTAAATTTGTTTAATGTAATTATTAGTACATCGTTATAGAAGTCCTTAAATTTACATTTTTTATTTTTGTAGTCACTTACTTTAAACAAGTTGAATTTTACTGTCTATGGTATTTTGTAAGGAAGGAGTTGAAATTCATTAAAGTTGATACACATATGTGTCTTCTAAAAAACGAAGATAAGTCCTCTAAAGATCATTCACCGATACTTCTCTTTATGTTTATACCTCTCGAAGTACACTAAGGGGGTATTTTTGGTTTCCTTCCGGAACTTACAACTCTAATTTTTCCTTAAACTTGAAACTAAGACCACCACACCACCTAATTGATGGGGGTAAGTTACCTAGACGAATTGACTTAGTTGATTTTGAGACCAATTTTATATTTCTACTTTTTATTTTCAATGTTTGTTATTATCGTACACTTATTTCATTTCTTAAGGTTTCAGGAACTTAATAACTCCATTTCTATATCTATAACTGATTACAAGATATTTTAATTCATGTGTAAAAAATTTAAAGTATAACCTCGTATCAACTAAATGTTACAACACAATCAAAGTCCACATGTCGTTTCACTAAGTCGATATCTATATGTACATAGATAAGAAAAAGTTTAAGAAAAGGGTAAATCCAATAATGTCTTGTGAACCGTCTCGAGGGACCCGATATGTCATCCAGGGCCAACCAATGATCGTGTGATCCTTTTCTCCGTGTCTCGTAAAATGGACTTTTGTTCAAATTTTTTTATCTTAGACTTTTTCTGTTTTCTTTAAGTTACTTTTTCAACCGTCCTCTCTTCCTTTATCTTTTATCTTGTTTGTTTCGTCTGGTATTTTGTATGGATCATACTATTGTTTTAATATATGTTTATATCAGAATTAGTCTTATTTACGTTGACCTATACGATACGTCAATATTCTGTCTTTGTAGTCTGACGTAGAATTTTTTAAGTCGGATGGTCAAGAGCTGAAATAGCTCTGTGTTGTTTTTGAAGGTCTGTGTTTCTGTCAGGAATTCAACTACCTACCTTTTTTACACGCGGTCTGTTTATGATTGGTCGTCGATTACATCGGTAAATTATGGTCCGTTTAATCGAAAACTATTTTCCAAGTACAATCGTTTTTCTATATTGGAGAGATTCGAACCTTCACGGACTGTTTTATCGGAGTTTAACATGTTCCGTTTTTAACAGTCTTTTGATCCTTGTAAACTGTTTACACGATAGTATTACCTCTTAAACTTTGTGAAGACAGTTGACATTGTCCGTCTAGTTCGTCTGGTTTCACAATCATCCTTGTATCTTCCAAATTTGTTGTTTTACTTATTGACTTAGATTACTTGAGACTATTTCGTGACGTTGATCGTTAGTCTGTTGTGTAAGACCAATTCGTGAGTCATTGCAGTTACCTAAAATTTACTAGTCGTGGTGAGAGACTGGTGTCAAGTTAGTTCAATTTTTGGTTGTAGTTTCCCTTCTACTCCTTTTGTGGTGTGTAAACCTTTATTTTGGAGTGTGTGTCCATTTCAAAAGCACCTATTTTCGTCTTTAGTAGTACCTTTACTCTATTATGGATCTTGATTTCTGGTCACTCTAATGGTGAATGTTATTAGACACCCGACGTCACTTTTATAATGACTTCACCTATAAATATCGGGGTTCACGACTGAACCATTTACGTGTGTAGGATTTTGTCAGTAAAGTACTGTCTAGATCTGTGTGTGTATGACGTGGTCTTTAGTGCACATTCTTCGAAATTCCTCTGGTCCAAAGGAAGTCTTTGAGTACCATCCATTGACATCATGTGCGTGTTACTGTCCGTTTTACGAATGGTTAAACGTACCATATAAAACAAGTAAGTCAAGTCAAGTCAAATCAGCGAGTCAGCACGGGTTGAGAAACACTGGGGTACTTAGCGTCGTGAGGTCCGGAGGGACAAGTAGTGATTGAGGGTCTCAAATGAGTTTGAGCACAGGTAGCTCAGCCACTACGGTAGGTCGGTAGAGTAGGGGACAGCAGTTTAAGGGAATATAAGAAATCTATTTTGTTATAAGAAAATATATTCAGGGATGGTTCGTTTCATTTAACCTTACGTTTAAAAAATAGTTGAGTGAAATTATTAAAGAGTAAAAATTTTAAGAGCACTATTTTATGTATATTTTAAATGGTAGAATTGATAAAACTTTGTATGTCAAACCACCACAATTTAAGTAGGTGTAACAACATGTCGGTAGTGGTAGTAGGTAGAGGTCTTGTGAAAAGTAGAAGGGTTTGACTTTGGGACAGGGGTGACTTGTAATTGAGAAGTAGGGTGGAGGGGGTCGGGGACCGTAGACGGAAAGAAGACGAAAGACAGAGATACTTAGACTGATTTGATTTCTAGAGTATGTTTTTTCTAGAATTGCTGCACCTATTAGTACTACTACACTAGTGAGTGGATCTCGGACTGTTGGACCTCACGTTTCAGTTCACCCGGAATCCTTCGTATTGACACTTGTTTCGATCACCTTCACTACCTTTAGTTCGACTCGATGAAGTTTAGGATTTTCTGCTACGACAATTTCACGACGTGAGTTATACGGTCTTTTAAACCTTTTGTGTCGTCACCGGTGTCCTGACCTTTTCCAATCAAAAGTAAGGTTAGGGTTTCTTCCCGTTATGGTTTCTTACAAGTTCGATGGTTTGTTAACGTGAGTAAAGTGTACGATCGTTCCAGTACGAATTTTAGGAGGTTCGATCCGAAGTTGTCATGTACTTGATTCTTGAACTCTACATGTTCGACCTAAATCTTTCTCGTCTCTTTGGTCTCTAGCATAACGTTGTAGGGGACTTAGTATCTTTTTCGTTCTCTCAAGGTCTTTTTGTAGTTGAAGACGAAGTAACTGATACGATTTCGGGAACTGACACACCTAGTGTTCTTTGACGCCTTTTAAGAATTTCTCTACGTTTATGGTCTGTTGTAATGGACGAAGGACTCTTTGGACATATGTCCAGTTCTTCGTTGTCAATCTTGACCTGCACCTTGTTACCTGACCAAGGTTTAACCCTTTCCTCATGTAGTTCAAACATGTAACAGTGAGACGAATAAATTGAATATACGTTTCATGGAGTACGTTTTACGGTCCGACCTATTTCGTGTTCGACCTTAGTTCTAACGACCCTCTTTATAGTTATTGGAGTCTATATGTCTACTGTGGTGGGAATACCGTCTTTCGATTCTCCTTGATTTCTCAGAGAACTATTTTCACTTTCTTCTCTCACTTTTTCAACCGAATTTTGGGTTGTAAGTTTTTTGCTTCTAGTAGTGTAGGTCAGAGTAGTGAAGTACCGTTTGTCTACCCCTTTGTTATCACCGTCTGAAATAAAACCCCCTCCTCCCGAAGTTTTAGTGACGTTTACCACTGACGTAGGTACTTTAATTTCTTACGAACGAGGAACCTTCTTTTCGATACTATTTGGATCTGTCACATAATTTTTGTCTCTGTAAAGAAACGGTTGTTTCCAGGCAGATCAGTTTCGATACTAAAAAGGTCATCGGTGCACGTACCTACATTCTTAACCTAGTATTTCTTCCAACTTACGGTTTCTTAACTACGAAAACTTGACACCACAATCTCTTCTGAGAACTCTCAGGGAACCTGACGTTTCTCTAGTTTGGTTTGATTTCCTTTAGTTGGGACTTATAAGTAACTTCCTGACTACGACTTCGACTGTGAGGTTATGAAACCGGTAGACTACTCTTCTCGGTTGAGTAACCTTTTCTGGGACTACGACCCTTTCTAATTTCATCCTCCTCTTCCTTTTTTGTCTTGTTCTACTAACTTACCGAAGTGGCTGAACTACCTGTACTCACATTCGTTCGAGGCCCTCAACCACTTCCTGTCCCTTCGGACCGCACGACGTCAGGTTCCCCAGTGTTTCTCAGTCTGTGTGTACTGACTCGTTAACTTGACTTGACTTGACTTCCTGAAGTATTCTCAATTTAGTATGTGATAAACAGGAAATCACTGAACGAAAGGAAAAAACCACCGAGTCTGTTATTTCTTAGGTGGACGTGACGTCCTCTGGACCCAAACTAGGGACCTAGCCTTTCTAGGGGACCTCTTCCCTTACTTATGGGTAAGGTTATAAGAACGGACCCTTTAGCGTATCTGTCTCCTCGGACCGTCCGATGTCAGGGACCCCAGTGTTTCTCAGTCTGTGTTGACTCGTTGATTGTACAGTGAAAATGAAGTGAAAAAAGTAAATCATATTACGGTAAGTACAACATCGTATACAGTTTTAAAGGAAGGAAGAATACCAACTTATTATGACGTGACATATCTGGTGTAAAATAAATAGGTAAATAGGAAACTACCTGTGAACCTAACGATGCAGAAAACCGATAATTTTTATGAGAAGTTCTGATACGAAGGTAAAGAAAACCAACAACAACGATAAAAAGTCAACGAGTCAGCACAGGCTGAGAAACGCTGAGGTACCTGATATCGTGTTGTCCGAAGGGACAGGAAGTGGTAGAGGCCCTCGAACGAGTTCGAGTACAGGTGACTCAGCCACCACGGTAGGTTAGTAGAACAGGAGACAACAGGGGAAGAAGAGGACGGAAGTTGGAAAGGGTCGTAGTCCCAGAAAAGATTCCTCAGTTGAGAAGAGTAGTCCACTGGTTTCATAACCTCGAAGTCGAAGTCGTAGTCAGGAACTAAGGTCAAACACGAAGTGGGTCGGACCGTAAAACGTACGACATGAGACGTATATTCAATTTGTTCGTCCCACATCTGGGTCTTCACTCTGTCGACCTAGTATACTACTAAGATAAAATAAAAAAAACCGACGCAGGGTGTCGTACGTCATAGAATCAAGGAACTAGTCCCTAGTTTGGATACGGAAGACGTCATCTTTGTCTCAGAATCGGTTGTCTGGTGGTGTCTTCGGGATCCACTGAGAAAAATTAAAAAACTCCTTCGTGATGTCACGAAGGGTAAGGGTCACTGCCGGGGTAAAGTGTAAAGGTGGTTACCACCTGTCAAAAACTATCATCGGTGAGATTGTCATACTCCACCATAGATTACCGTGTTAGACTGTACCCTTGAAGATAGGTCACAAGTGATTAAAGGAGTAATTAAACTACGAGCAACTGAATATGAGTGTTTGTCTTCTTTTAGACAGTATTACTTTAAAAGTACCACGACGTAGAAAAGAGATGAAGACAACGTTTTATTGATAAAAAAATTTACATTCCGCTACCGTGGGGTGAGGTCATGAGAACGGACCTTTGAGGGTACCTGTCTCCTCGGACCATCCGACGTCAGGTACCCCAACACTTCCCAGTCTGTGCTGACTCGTTGAAGTGAAAGTGAAAAGTGAAAGTACGTAACCTCTTTCTTTACCGTGGGGTGAGGTCGCAAGAACGGACCTCTTGGGGTCCCTGTCCCCTCGGACCATCCGACGACAGATGCCCCAGTGTGTCTCAACCTGTGCTGACTTCGCTGAATCGTCGTCGTCGTCGTCGTCAGGAATATTTCAACACACACTAAAAACATATAGTTATATATAAATTTATGGGTTCAGAACTTATAGTAATAACTTTGTAGTATAAATTAATCGAATGAAAACAATCGAAAATAATTGAAGGCTTGAGGTCTAAAACTGTTTATAGTACATCTGTTTAGAAACTTAAGTGATTTACATTTGTGGAATTTATAAATAACATAAAAAAGGAAAAAAAAAGTAATTTGTCTTTTTCAGAAAAGGACATTGAATACTCTATGAGTATTCAAGAAAACTTAAACTAAAAACAAACAAAAGTTGACAAAAAACTATACATCAGCTCAATCAAATTGATCAATACTATGTGTCGTCATTTCCTTTTAGAGGGACCGGAACCTGTTCCAACGAAGAGTGTGTAAACCAGGAGACACCCAACTCCCGTCGACCGAAGTCCAGAATCGGACCCTGGTTCCGGCGTAGAAGTACGACCTATTGACAGGACGTCCCTTGGTTCAGTTGTCGACGATGGTGTAGTCGAACCTCCCAGGTTCTTCGTCCTTCACACACTTTCTTCGTTCAGACGACCATTCATGGTGTCCTCTGGTAGGTACGGTCCAATGTTTGTCTGAGTTGGCGTGTTGGACGACGGGTCTCTTAGTTTATGTTCGTTGTTCGTTATGTCGTGTCTTTCCTGATTCTGTTTAGGTCCCATGACCACTCGCACCACACCCGTCCCTCACTGTCTTGTCCTCTCGGACGTCTCCGTGTCCCGTCGAGGGTGTGACGTCCTACTTTCTTCCGGCGTTGTCGACATGACTCCGGGCGGGAGGTCACAAGGGGTGGGAGGACAAAGTCTCAACCGGGGCTTCCTCTGAGTAAAATAATGATCCCTTAGCCCCGAAGAGGATTGGTGTAGGTCACTTTCCTCTCCAATTAATCTAATGGTCCCTAAGACCCCTAACAGTCGTCGGGTCCCATTGGTTCCTGGATGTCCTTATTATTTGTTTTTCTTTGATTTTTAAAGGACTTCGGTACCGAAGTGGTCAATCCAACCTAATACAAATTAAAAAAGCCTCGACAGAGACAACGATATCTTTATTTGTTCCTTCAGCTCTGTATACTGGCACCGGAAAACTTCGTCAAGTTGGGGATCGGGTGAGACGTCGGCAGTAGAGACACCCCAGAGGTCCCGTGGCCACGGGTCTTGGTGGGTACCCTGGATTTCCCCGGACCCAGGAAACCAGACAGAGGTGCAATGTCCCGTCACGGTCGACGTGTGCACCACCAGTCCTCGTGGTCGGACGTGGGTCAAATCCTACCACTGGTCCTCAATTGGGTGGAGAAAGAGAGGGACACACCGGACCCGTCCTGGAGTCAAAAGACAAAGACGTTACGTCGACACTACAGTAGGAACGGACCTCCACTCCGGACCTACTTCCCACCCGTCCTTCGGGTCGACTTCAGAAACACCCGGAGAAGGGTATCGAGTACTGTGGGGTACAGGGGTGCGAGTCATTCCTGTAGGGGGTGTAAGGACCGTAGGTGTGGGGTCGGTTCACGTGGTACGGGACAGGTCCCGGGACCTATCTGGAGTGTGGATGTGTGGACGGGCCTTACGTACACGGGTTCGGGTATGGTAGTCATGGGTGGAGACAGGGTAGTCTGTGATTGTCGGTTCTAGACGACCCCTCCCCAACCTTCACCAAACGTACAATACAGTTCTCTATATTTCCTCCCACACGCCCGTTTCGTCCCAGTCGACTTGAGTTGGGGGTCCCGGTCCGGGGAGGTGGACCAGAGGGTCCTGCCGTGGTAGAACCGGTAGTGGCCGGAGGGGACACCTCTGTGAACCTGTGGTACAAGACTCTATGTCCTCGACGGGGTAGGACTCTATGTCACTACACATGCCCTAGACACCCCACCGTCCCCGCGTGTGAACAAACGTTTCCTCACGTTCCTCCTCGGAAGTTCCACCACTCCCACCTCCTCCGACACACATGTCCCGACTCACCCGTCTCGATTTCCGGGGTACCTCAGGGTCCGAGGTCTCCGTCTTTGACATCGGGGACTCGACCAGCCCGGAGCACGTTGGAGACTCCTCAACTTTCGGGAGACGCAGGTCTCAGAGGACATCTCCAGTTCTGGGACAGGTAAAACTTTAGAGTTTTACACGAATTTTATCCTACAGTTTGTTCAGTCGTACTCCTTTACACTCCTCCCACGAAATCCTTTGGTGGAGAAGGGGTCTCCAGTATCCACGTCGAGGAGTCGCCTTCCAGGGGTGGGGAACCGGTAACCCCTTAGACTTCACATACCCGTGCACTACACAAGTACATACATATACACACAGTACCTCCGCATACAGATGTAGACGTACACGTGTGCCCCTGTTCTACGGGGCAAGGTTGAGTGGTGGAGTAGTCGTGGGTGTCTGTGTGGACGATCCTGGTCGCAGTAGAGGGGGCTCACAGGGACGAGACTGTGGGTTTCGGCGGGAGACGAAAGAGCTGCCGAAGGTACTGGTCTTTACTTTCCTAGGGAACGAAGAGCCAACCTTCAAGAGACTCCTCTCTTTCTGACTCGGTTTTCTATAAAATTTGTAATCTCTGTGTGCGACTCTGCGGGGGCACGAGGAGGGTACGGATCTTTACGTACTCCACGCACCACCCTTAAGTAGGTAATGGTTTGGATGTGCTTTATGTGTAAGGTTTAAAACGCTTAAAGAGGTTTAGACTTTTTCTCCCTTACTAAGTTACCGAACTAAAGAAAAGAAACGAGACCATGTAGTCATGTCACAGACGAAGACCCGGAACGTGCACGGCCGGTCTGAGGTGAGACACTTTACTCACACTCACCGGTACACAGCGAACCGACCCCCTCCCCTCCCCCCTCC